>KN889958.1:0-12347 GCA_000934455.1 Apostichopus parvimensis
GTGTATTTGTCCCTTCTGTTACTGTTACTTGTCATTTAGCCTTTGAAGAAGATCCTGCTAGGATCGAAACGTCAGGCCAACTTACTTTTACACAACTTAGAATTTTGTCAGTTCTCTCTTTCATGTTTATAAGGTAGTATAGTGTTTTTTTTTTTAATAAATATAAAGTTTGTTACATGGGTCAGATGGGTGTCCTAACCGCCTAAAAGAGAACACAACCCATCGGGTGCGACTTGGCAAAAGGTTTGTGGATCCCTTAGATTGTCTTAGTAAATTTATTTGGTTTAATCTTCTGAGTGAGATGGGGAACAATCTTCTATCACACTTTACCTCCCGTCCTAATTGATAGGTACACAAATGATACCTAAGTTTATCGATTCAGTGTTTATCTTCAGTGAGCAGAAATGTACAAACTGCATGACTTCAATTGTGATTTAGAGGTAGTTTGCTTCTAATATGTTTATTTTATTTAAACTTTGTTTACAATCATTATAGGCCGGGTGTATAGTTTTTTATATGTGATTGAACTTATTTTATATTTATTTGAGAAGAGGAGAAGACAATTTATGCAACAACAAAAAAACAATTATATGGTTTAGGTTTTTGTGATGTGATGGAAGTGGTGGTACTTTATATGTTTAGTATCCTCACATTTACCCAAACTACATGGCAAGTCCCATGTGCTATACAACAATTCACAGTTGATATTATTCTACCTCTGCTTGAATTGTTGCTGTCTCTCCTTGAAATGCTGCTGCCCATTATACTCACATAATTCTTGTTTACTGAGTCCCGTCCCGTCAAACGGCAGTAAACGATTGGGAAAAACCACACTGGTTAAAAGTATTCTACCACTTCACGCAAGTAGGTAATACTAGCAATTCTACAATGCCATACCACGAGGCTCAAATAACAACATTTGCATAAAGCAAATGCAGTGTTTTTAATTTTAGAGATTATCCACCCAGACGACCATCCGCCCAGACGACCATCCGCCCAGACGACCATCCGCCCAGACGACCATCCGCCCAGACGACCATGAAACTGTGGCTCAGAGCGGTAAAACGGCTGTGCTCATCCCTTTTCCCTTTTTTGTTGTTACTTTGATGAATTGGTATGATATAGTCAAACGGTCAATTTTCAGTTTTTTTGACAATTTTACGAGTTAATTTCATCACGCCAAAATGTCAGTTTCCAGATACTTGTCATTTTGACGAATTGTTGCATCTCATCAAAGCGCCAATTGACATGTTCCTTCTACGCTTACGTATACTATAGGTTCCGCGCAGTGTACTTTAAGGGGTTGCAGCGCTAGTTCCAGCTCAGTGAACTGAATTATTCATATCTTGCACGGGGTTGACGCTTATGTATTTTGGTTTTTTCTCCACCTGAGGGTAGTCTGTGGCTCCGCCTATTTTCTATAAGACCCCGCCTTTTCTCCAGCTGAGGCTAGCTTGAAATGTCGATCAAATCACATTGTCGAAGTCCATTGGCTTAGATATGAAAGTAACGCCTTAGTAGTACATATTCATATCACCCGACTATCGACTAAATACTGTTTGGCCCGCGAAGCTCGAACGCACAGCCGTCTGCTACAAAACACGTTCTTGTGCGGACTTAGTGTCAAAATATTTTACTTAATGTATTCTATGAAAACTGGGCTGGGACAATATTTTATTGATTTTATGTAATAACAACTTTTGATATCACTTCTTAACATGCTACAAGGCAAACGTCGTCAATTCGGTTATTTGCCATCAGTGTAACGTTCTTTACCTTAGATAAGCTATGCTGTCACTGTGAGTGAAAGTGTACGTTGTTTACGATTAAATGAAACAGGCCTAAGGCTATAGTATAACTACACGAACTACTCTTACGACGGAGTACTACTACGAGTACTATAGGCCTAGTAGGCAAGTACTTATCGCTAGGTTATGTTGTATAACTAGCAGTAGCCTATACCTCAAATATGGTTTAAGCTAGCACCCCACACTCTCCAGTCCTAGACCCTAACTTAAAACAAATGTTACAAAACACCCGTCTACACCCTGTGCAACCAACCTCTATAAAGTTGTTGACTCTCACCCTTACCTTGGTGTCGGAAATTAACATAGTAAACTTAGATGGGATAAGAATATCAATAACATAACCAATAAAGCAAACCGTGTTCTTGACCTTCTAAAACTTAACCTCTGAAGTTGTCCCCAAGATTTTAAAACTACACTGCATACAAAACTCTTTGTCAGGCTAGTACTCGATTATGCTTCAGTAGTCTGGGACCCCCATCACCAGTGTGATGTGAATAAAGTAGAAGCTATTCAGAGAAGAGCAGCCAGAATTTGTATGGCAAGCTACTCTTTTAAATCCAGTGTGACAAATATGCTTGAGGAATTAGATTGGCCCCTGCTAAAAACAAGAAGAAAGCACACACGTCTATAGAATGCTTTATTAAACTAAAAACAATCTTGAATCAATTGATAAAGACAATCTAATCCCAACAAAAAGTGTTAACACAAGAAATGAACATGATCTTAACTTCCAAGTTTCCTACGCTAGAAAGAACTTATATAAATATTCCTTCTTCCCCCGCACCTTAAAAGATTGGAATGCTTTGCCATCAGACATTGTTCATGCACCTAGTCTAGACTTTTTCACAGACAAGCTTACTAACTCTTGTTTTGTTATCTAATAACTTATACTCTTAGTCTCTTAATCATACTTTGTAGCGCTTAGTTGGGGTTTATGTCCTCTAGTAGGATTTTTGCCGACTTAACCCATTCTGATTCAGAAATATAAAAATTCCAAAATGCCATGGCTAGGCTTAGTTGTAAATATGGCTGAAATGAATGCATAGGGTACTTAACATAATCTACAATAAAAAACAGGTCCATAACAGTCATACGTTATCGCAATTTTTTGTAAAAAAATTATTAAATTTGGTAAATTTTTTTTTTTAAATTCCACAATCAATCGCGTTAGTGAGCTACCCTGAGGTGGGGGTGGGTTTTAACCCCGAGAAACACCCTAATTGTCCATACATGTAGCTGAAATTTATACATTGGGTACTTAACATAATCTACAATAAATAAACATTTCTATTATAGTCATAAGTTATCGCAATTTTTTGGAAAAAAAGTATTAAATTTGGTCAAATATCGAAACTATATAGTTCCACACTCTATCGCGTTACTGACCTGATACCTGAGGTGGAGCTGAGTTTTATCCTCGAAAATCATCCTAATTGTCCATAAACGTGACTGAAATCAATACAAAGTGTTTTCAACAGACTCTGGAAGAAATACATAGTCCTTTTTTTTTATAGACTCTTTACCTTCCTGTAGAAAGAAACACCAATTAAGATTTTCATTATATCAAAGTCCATACGAAGCTTCCGTATTGCTTTTATCTGCTAGGTGGAGCTTATTTTGGTGGGCGCAACTGATTTACATGTCATTATCTTCCCTACGGTGGAGAAGTTCAAAGCTGCTACCCCTGATGCAGTGTCTGATTGAGTCTGATAAACAATTAACGATGAAGAATAGTCAAACAACTTGTCATGCGGCAAACAGCATCGTCTAAGTGGTTATAGTAAGAAGTGTCACGTGCAAAACCAAAGCGTGTTGAGGGTAAACGGTATTAAATTTGTCACGAAAAGATATATGAGAGAATTTAACTGATCTGAAGGAAGCTTTTTGTAGCTCTGATCTTGCTTTTCCGTAGAAGAAAATATTCTTGACATTCCGTCCATAGTGCATTCTTTTCAATGAGAGTTTAGGCCTATGTGAATTTTGGGATCAATCAATGGCGTGGTCAGAGGGGGTAGGGAAGACACCCCCACCCACAGGAAATTGTCGGGGAAGAAATTGAACGGCCACAAAATCGGAAGAAGAAAGAAAAGCCTGATATTTATGATACTGGGTAGGTTACTCAGTAAAGCCATACTACCTATAGTAGATTTCTCTGATGTACTTTTAATCTTTAGTCTTTAATAATAACACATCATCTATATGGGAGCATATATACAGATATAACATGCATATGAACACCTATACTCAGGGGCGTAGCGAGCGGGGGGTGTGGGGGAGTGTCACACCCCCCCCCCCAATAATTTGGTCGCTGTCGGCAAATTTTTGGGTCTGTCGGCAAAAGGAGAAAAGGTGAAGAGAGCGGAAGGGGAAGAAAGAAGGAAAGCTGAATAGAGAAAAGGAGAACGGGAGCTTCTTCCGTGCCAAATTTGACTTAAAATACACCCCTCCCCCATTTCAGTCACCACTTCCAGAACCGTCGGCAAATCAAATTCGACTTAAAATATGCACCAGATTGCATCTAAGGACGTTTCAAAACTAAAAAAAGCGGGACACCCCTCCCCTTAGACCCCTCCCCCATTTCAGTCACCACTTCCAGATCCGTCGGCAAATCAAATTCTCCACCCCCCCAACAAAAACCCCTTCGCTACGCCCCTGCCTATACCCTACTGTTTTGTATTTGTAAATATATCATGTCGTTAATATATACAGGTTCGTACTAACCACTGAGAGTATAGAAACATGTATTGATACCCTCCACTCACGCACGCAAAAGTCGTACACATATATATGTAACGCTAAACGATGCCCCTTGCCGAACAAAGCGGAGAAGACACACACCACTACCCTCAGGACCTCCTCTACAAGGAATGTCAGCCAACTTTTGCACATCCCCCCAACCAGCAGGACTGAATGGGGACGATGAATTTCTTTACCCCCTAACGTATACAAAGGCTGGCACATTCTTCGTTTACAGATCACTACACCAATCGAATTGCCAGCCACAAGGCTTAATCAAATTGATGAAGTCTAAATGTGATATCATCAAATTACGTGTTCTTTTTTTTTCCTTTTCTTTTTTAAGTTTTTCAAAGGTCGATTTTCATGCATGGAGATGGGTATTAACAAATTTAAATCTAAAATATTCGAGACCTTTACTAGACCTAGCCTACACTGATGACATTGGTCTCATGCAGTGTCAACACCACTGGTCATATTCTACCTGAAAATATGAAAGAAAAAAGGAAAAAGAAAGAAAAAAACAAGTAACAGGCTTCAGATCCTAGTGGCACTATGACGTCACACATTTGCAAAATGACAGCTAGTCCCAGACATGACATTTAAACTATGATATATCCAAAATAGATCAAACTTTTTCTTAGCTGTTTCTGGCAGTTATTCTTGACAAAGATCATCTTTCAGATAAGGTAAAACATGAAGGTAAGGTTTAGTCCTCTTTACAAATTGTGTCACGATACAGTTGTAATCTAGTACTAACGTGAACAACACTACACTGTAAGCTCAATCAATTAACCAATGGATCGATCTTCATTCCTGATTTCCTGAAAGCAGTGGAAACGTGGTCATTAATTTATATGCATTGCCTAATCTTTTGAGCATGAGCATTGTGTCAAGTGTCAAGAAATATCTCGATCAGAACTTTACATCATCTTTAGTAGTTAAAAAATGGTAAAAGTACTGTATTTATGTCAGCAGGGACTGTGGAGCCAGGGGTGTTCAGAAAACCTCAATAGTATCCCTTTTACATGCCACTTTTTTGGCAACCGAAACTGTTGCTTCCACTTTCTTTGTAAATAAATTGTGCCCTTTGTTAAAAAGCCTACATCTGGAATATGTTGAAGAATTAACAGTTGTAATGAAACAGTGGCATATCGTTGAAAATTAAGGAAGAAAACAAAAATGTGCCTTTTTGTTGACAAAAACACTTACAATCAAGTTCAAATTTGCTTTCTATACGGAATGCACAGAGGATGCTTGTTTTGTGTTCACTTAACTGAAGTTCATCCCTGAAATTCGAGTCACATGTACGCTCCACTGCCTCTCGACGTTTGTTACCCACTCCCACCCCACCACACCACAGATTGAACCCTCTTCCACCTCCCCTATATGTCGAATCATTTAAAATAATGATATGCCATATATGGTAATTCATTTAGAAAGTTAACAAAGTGGATTCGCTTTCACCATTACCTTGGTTTCAACATAAACCTTCACCATTCCCTTCACCAGTGGAGCGAATCCGAGTCGACTAAATACATTTCAAAGTACGATGGTCTCTCCACAGTTATTTTAAAATTTATACCAGGATTAGATCGAGGTAAGCCTTGGATAGTTAACAGCCAATCACAGGGCTGTTTTTAGATACCAACACTTAATAGAAATATATCCATATTATTTCGAATATGTCTCAGTATTAATTCGAATTTATACCCATATATTAAAGAGAATATATATTGGTATTAAATGGAATATATGCTAGTATTAAATTAAAATCTATCCCAGTATTAAATTTAATATATTCCAGTATTAAATCGACGAATCACATTGAAGGTACGGTTTCTTTTGGGCAATGACTAATCCAGTATAGCGAAGTAAGTTCTTACCACGGAACTAAAATAACGTGGAAGGATGATAACCGTTATTTTAGTGTCAGTGGTTGCAACCATCACTAAGTTAGTGCTGTACCGACGATGTGTATGCAATACATATATGCCCAGTAAATTAATTAGTCTTATGTTAATATGTGTTAGGCTAAGGCTTTTTCGAAGAGAGTTAGTCCTGGAAAGGTTTATGAATAAAAGAAAACTGGGATAGGCCTATATTCGATTTAATAAGGGGAGATATACTTGGTTTTTATAATACTGGTATATATTTTATTAATAATGGGATATGTTCGGTTTAGTACTGCGATATGATCTATTTAATACTCGTGCTTGGCACGAGCACGTTCATTCTTTTTTACGAACTTGTAAAGATTTGATTACAATATATAATACCTGGACAAAATTGATCATGGATCTGTAATGTAATCTTAGTCGCTAAAGAAATATAATAACAATAAATATATAAAGTTAACTTCACAAGAGTTTTCAACATATTACGAAGTAAAGCATGTAAATCACACCACCCTCACATTTGAATATCCGTCCTTCACTTGTATTTTAGCCAGCATGAATTAATGTAGTAACAAAGGTCGAATTTTCTAACTTACAAAGCCTATTCGATAAGCCGAATGTTCGTTAAAGCACTCCAAAACCTTCCACCAATACATTCACTACGAATACTGCGAACTCTGTATTAGAAAATAATAAAAAGAAATGTGCCACTGTAAAGCGTTATTGACCGGGAGCCCAGAGGGTTTGGTTAGCTGGAAATGCCCATCCCTTACATATGGAGTGATACCTATCATTTTCCAGTAAGTTTCAACTGGTTACCTCATCAGCTGACCTAGGTCAATGAGTGGAGGGGTATTTTGGGGGTCCACTGGCAGGGATACCCCACTAATAAAAATTACTGGAAATGCCCATCCTTTACATATAGAGTCCTGCCTATCAATTTCCAGTAGTTTTCAATTGGTTACCTCATGAGCTGACCTAGGTCAATGAGGGGATGGGCATTTTGGGGGTCCACAGGCAGGGATACCCCAACAATAGAAATGACTGGAGATGCCCATCCCTTGTATCTGGAGTCCGAACCATCATTTTCCAGTATGTTTCAAGTGGTTACCTCATGAGCTGACCTAGGCCATCCGTGAGAAGTCAATTTTTGATGACTGGCAAAGCTATCCCACCACCAATAATCACTGGCTATGGTCATTTGTTGCTCTTGGGGCCATACCTGACACATTGTACTTACTTTGATGGGGTTACCAATGAAAGCTGATCTAGTTTAGCTTTTAGACGAATATAAAATTGCCCTCACAGCCACACCCACCACAGCAGGTTTGCCAGTCGTCTGGTTTCATATACAGGAATGCACTGTGAACATTGTGATGTACAAAGCAATTGGTTACCTTCCCAGCTAACCAAACCTTCTGGGCTCCTGCTCTATTTATGTACAGTAAATTATTTTGAAATTGATTTCACAAGATTTTGGAAATCTATGTTCAACAATGACACCTACTAAAAACTGCACATAATAGGCTCACAGTGTTAACAATTTTCACTAGCAGCATTTCTTGTTCAGAAATATCCTTTGTCCTTTTGTTATGATTTTATGTATAGATTCTTTGAAAGAAAAGTATCTTCTGTATCTAAGCTGAGCGACCCATCCCTTTGCAACTTAACAGCCCTTAAGGGCATGTGGCAACACACTATTTCAGCCACATCCATCATGGTCGATGTGGAGAAAATGGCATGGATTGACTGACAAGAATATTCAAAAGAAAAGAACAAAGAATTCCAGTCCAGTTAATAACATACCATCATGTTGTTCACATAAGATTATGTTTCAAAGAATGGGATGTATTTCATAGTGCTTTGGATCCAATAGCTCATTTCACCTTTGTTGAGTCAACCAGATTTAAAGCTGAATGTAGACATATAGTGAATTTTACAAGCAACTTGTTGAACAACATGCAGCACCTGTAACTTCAGCTATTTTATATGATACCAATCAATAGTTTAAGCAGAATACATTAGTAAGCGAAATGTTGAGTTTGTATTATTCTCTTACGTATTGACTGAATCCTCAAATATTTAACTCAATTGCAGCCAGGAGCTTACTTAGCCTTCCCAATAACAGTACTCAGAAGAGTCCACAATTTAATGCCAATAGACACTGGACATAAAAAAAGAGAGTAAAACCAGTGACGCTTCTTGCGCATAGTAATTAGGAAGACCGTTCACAATATGTGCAATGAGATGTAGGGTACGTACACCATAAACATATCCGAATGTGCTATTATGAAGGGTTGATTCTTTCTATCGTGAAAGTTAATTAAAAGATAGTAATGTTTACTGAGCTTTAATAATATGGCTTCCTAATTATTATGCACAATCTCAAGTTGCTTGAACTTGAAACTTGGTATGTAGTTGGCACTTGGTGATTAGATGAATTTTCTTGTTGTTAATGTCGGTCAAATGTCATATTGGGTCAACACCGCAGGAAGTTGAACAATCTTGCATCCAAACTTGCTTCATATCGGCAAGGAATCACTATTTGTTATCTTGGATTGATTGTCGCAACGTACATGCTATGGGTTATTTCATGTTCAGTAGTGTCTGATTTGTATCATATTCCTTGTTCAATATATAGCATAAATGGAGGATTTGATGTTGCATTATTATCCTAAATTTTCATTATAGGCTAGTTGTACAGTAAAATTGCTTAAACTAAGTCACTAGTACTATCAAAACATCAGCCATAGATTTTAAAAAAATGATCTATTTAAGCTATACTACCGGTAATTTGCTAATCCGTCCCTGTTCTGATTTCTGACCCATCAGTAGTTTTCAATATATCGCGGACAGAGGAAAGATAAAACATACTGTACTTAATATCTAATCAGGAGCAGCAATGCCGCAGAGCTCAGCTAACCTTCCATTTGAGAATTTTGCGTTGATTGGCAATATTTCTGAGCAGTTTATCCATTTGTTTGTGCGAAATATGTAAGACAGGCGGCCGCGGTATAAAGGTGCCATTTCCTCCCATCTCTTTCCCCCTTGCTTATTTCCTTCTTAGTAGACATAGTTTGCTACAATGTTAAAGAAAGTTGTAACAATTTGTTTTGAAAAAGAAACGTAAAGATAAATGTATTTTATTATTTTTATTGAAATGGACAATGATACAAGTTTGAAGTAAATTCAAAAAAGAAGAAAAGTCAGAAAGGCAGTAATTACCGCTAAGTTGTGTTCTTGAATACATAAAATGCAGAGCTGCCTTTTTAATATCTTTAATCCAGAATTCAAAACTGTATCGAGGTTTGATGGATGACTTCATCATAACAGGGTATGTGCCAATGGTATCCTTGTAAGCTATCTTGAAAATGGTCAGTGGAGTATATGAGTTCTGCAGATACTGTTGACCCTTTGACGAATTTTGACCTTCACAAAAAGCAATCCATTTGTTATCAAAATGATACGTTCTCAACGAAACGTAAGGGGGGGGGGGGCGTAATCGATTCGAGTATTCCGGCCGTAAGTACTATCTAAGCATAGCGCCACCATCAGTTGGTGCGCAGCGTACCAAAAAAAATCAGATATCAATACCTGCCAGATCGCTGGAGATGGCACTTGCCAGGCTGGATATCAGCCATCTTGTTGCGTGATTTCGGGAGAAAATTACAAATTCGTCACTCAGGAAATCTGCAATAAAGTTCATGCGGCCTTAATTTTTGGTGGATTATTTCTTTTATTAGTGATTCCAATTGACATGAACATTAGAACCCAGTGCAAGTTGACAAATGATGCGGCGAACTGGAAACCCCACCCCCATTTTGCCCTATGTTTCAATATAGAATACCCCTCATTTGTTCGAACCCATGACAACTAACAATCTGTGAATAAATTAACTTCGAAATGGGCACATTATATTGCACCAAGTCGGTCAAGGAATGACCCCAGGGCCTCAGATATAGGCCTATAGGAAAGATGTCCCAAAATGTCCCCGAACATATAGGCGAAGGAAGCTATCCGCTGCGACTGCATGTGAGTTTCTCGAATTGCCGTCCTGGGAGTCATACCACAAAATGGTGCATTTCCTCATACGCCATTATTAATAGTTTAAATAACTATCTACTTAGGCACAGTCCAGATCCGAGTTCGTATAGTGAGCTTGGCGCAAATTTGGCAAAAAGTCGTCATACGCCAGCATGTGAAACCACCAATGACTTGTAATGCCACCCGTGACACACTTCTAATGGGACTGTGTCAGTTAAAATGTTTTGCTAGGTCTACGAGAATTCATTTTTATGAAATTTGAAACAAGGATGGCAAGAAAAACCACTTTAATTATATTTTCAGGACCTCACACATGCGCATGTATTGTAAGACTTAGAATAGGTCCTATATATGTGAATGGTGGCTAAAGTAATGAAGGCATCAAAATAAATCAGTGGTTGTTCGTTGGAGTCCTCACCCAAGTTACCTCGGTTGCTAGGTGGATCTGAATCTGGTAATCGGGTGAATTCTGGTCGGAGCGTACTATGTAACCACCGCTATCATGAGTCCATATAGGGTTGGATTGTCGTTGGATCTATACTGTCACGAACTTATTTTATGAAATAGATCGTTGTACTTATTATTAGGGATAATCTTGCAAAAACAAAGAAACCAACAGTATATGCACTTTGCAATTTTAATTCTTGCAATAATAGAACGCAAACGTAAGAAAATATTCCTCTGCTACATCTGCTAAAAGCTTGTAGATACCATGTTTGATAGCATGCATCTCATAAAAACGGCAATTTGCATGTCTCTACTCTTCCGTACCAACCTGTTCTTTCATTACTGAGTACTAAGGCTAGCGCTCCAGGAGGTCCTGGGCTATTTATAGATCAGTTGGAAAGTCAGTAGAAAACTACATCAATCAACCTCTTTTTTCAATGGTGATGTCCGAAGTGTCATCATGGACCAATCACATCATGCTTGATACTCTCAAGTAGGAAAAAGTTCTGTTCAACTTTTGTGGGACCGTTCCACTAAGTTTGACACGGGATTTGGAAAGTCTATAGAAACTGCATCAATCAGCCCTTATGGTTAAATGATGATGTCCGAAGTGTTATCATTGACCAATCACATCATGCTTGTGGCTCTCAAGTGCGGAAAATTTCTGATCAACTTTTGTGGACCGCTCCAATACATTTGAAACGTGGGTGGTAAACTTATGAGCTGCCCAAGAGTACATCATAACTGAAATCTTTACACAGAAGGCCCTGTTTTGGGCACTGACCTGACGACATTTTCTTCCCCTGAACAACTTTGGTTCACAACCATTGAAACGTTATATCCACAACATTTCAGCAAATCTGGACAAAAGCTCTGGGAGAAGTAGCATTTTATTACGTATTCAGAAAATAACCTCTCGTCACCTCCAATGACCTTCAAATTTATAAAATGAAAAAAAAATGAAAAATGAAAAAGTTTTCACTGTACACAATTCAAGTGGACCTTGACCTTCAGTTGTTATGGAATTTTAGAAAAACTGATTGAAATCAACTCATCATGATGCATTAAAAGTTTGGTCATGTTCTGTAGTTAACTTAATTATAACATATATAATATTGGTTAGATTTGAAAAGTATTTTATCAAAAAAGTTTTCATCACTTTATCTTCCTTATAACCAATCTGCCAGATTATCGCCAAACTGGAAGGCTCGAACGCTGGTACAGTGCCAATAAGCGAGTTCAGAGAACAGTTTATTTGCATTGCGCAATCGAGGTCAACAGGTCAAATAAGAATACTCCTGTTGAGACGAGAGTTGTCTGTTCGCGTAACCACGCTAACTTAATGAGCACCTACAGTAAACATTAGAAATCGCATAACTTACGTCTAAATTTACTCTGTTTTTTCGCTTCGGGA
>KN889958.1:21205-32319 GCA_000934455.1 Apostichopus parvimensis
ACATATAACATAGTTGTTAGTGTGCTGCTATGACATAACGCCTGCTTACTTCAAGTTCACTTCTGCTGCAAAATGTTGCTGGAATCTGGACAATGATACATTGGAACCGAATGCAAATTTCACCAGGATGCTTATAATATTAATTTCTGTCTCATCTGTAAATTGTGAAGTTTCCCTCTGGACTATCTTCTTAACAAGTTCTCGTTATAATTTTTTTTTAAAAGTATGTCAGAATCGGTTACACTGACAGTGGTTCAGAGGGAAGATGGCGGTGGATCGATGGAAGTACTAGCTCTTACACCAGATGGGATAGTGGTCAGCCGGACAATGCCGGAGGGGGTCAGCACTGTGCGGTGATTTGGAAAACAACTACTGACGACGGACAATGGGATGATGAAGGCTGCGGCAGCACCCGGGCATTCATCTGTGAATACTAGGATGATAATAATGAATAAGATCTCAAATTCAAATCTAATCAGTGGTAGAGTAGTTTGGTGATTGGGAACTCTTTTCTGGGACAATAAAACGATCTCAACAGTGCATTTGTTGTACCTCTGTTTGCCTGTTTTTATTAAACAAGGCAGTGTAAGGTTTAAAGGTTTGAGGTGATCAAGGTAATGGATGGTGCTCTATGTAAACGGTAAGGCTAAGCAATAATAAATACTAAGAAATAAACAAAAATAGAAGGAAAGAAAGAAAGAACAAAACAAAACATCACAAAACAAAACAACATCAAATCTTACCATAAGGTTAAATCCCGAATGACATTTCAGGACGATTTAAATAGCTCCCCCTCCCCTCCCCCTCCCCATTGCCTCTTTTAACAAGTGCGAGAGGCAGGGGGTAAAAAGGACGTAGGCCCACGTGATAATATTATACAATACTGTGGAAAGTCCATTGGGATGTCAAATGATAAGCTCCCCCCCCCCTCCCCCCATTCTCCTGGGATGGGAAAATTTAACTTTTTATCCGTTTTAATTGAACCTATAGTTTAACCATTCCTAAGATTGACATTTGTGTTGAAAACATTCCCTATACATACATCGGCTAAGGACCAGGGCAGCGGTCCCTTCTGTTCAACGTGTGAGGGAGGCTTTGTTCCTGACTCTCACTTTTGAAAGTAGCGATTCACTCAACGGCAGATCATACACCTAGATCCTTTGTATAAGCAAAAATATTGCAAGGCAATCAAATAATAACGTTTTGCTTCAGTTTCTTCATAATCCGTCTCATGGTTTAGTTTTCTTTTCAAAAAAGTTATAATTTCATAATTCTATGGAAAGATTTGACGTTTCGAGATCAAATAATAACGTTTTGCTTCAGTGTCTTCATAATCCGTCTCATGGTTTAGTTTTCTTTTCAAAAAAGTTATAATTTCATAATTCTATGGAAAGATTTGACGTTTCGAGAACAAAAAATACCTTCTAAAGTTCAACATATCACGTCAAATATTCCACATAAACCACGTCAAACCGTCGAAAATAGAAGCAGAAATCAACCCCTCCCACACCAAAACTAAATATTAATAACTCACTCAATCAATCAATGTTATACATGTTCTGTAAACTACCAATTCCTCCCTGAAGTACTTATGTAGTTGCGCCCCTGATAGTGAGACAGACAAAATGCTTTGTGGATGTATATAGTGGATTTTTGATATGTATTGTATTGCAGTTGTGAAATGTGGATCAACCTGTGAACATATTCAGGAAGCAGTTGGAGAAGATAACAGAAATATATTGATAAGCAAAATTGGTGATATGCAGCTTGTAGATGTCAAAAACAGAGAGCGAATTCAAAGTGGCAAAAATTGGGGATTTTGAGAACGGTAGTGTTCTGTCTAGCAATAACGCGTGTTGGTGTCTATTGAAGAAGAACACGCGTTTTGTAGACGGGAAATATAGTTATTGCCTCAAACAATATTACAGTATAGCTAAGGTGAATAATAATAATGTAGTTTGGGGAACAAGAGGTAGATACATTAAGGAAGTTAGAATCTCAGCCGATTAATGATTCAGTACCTTTTTGAATCTTGCTAGAAACATGGTCAATATGTAGTTGCCTAGTGAGGTTTTGATAAATAACAATGCCTAAAAAATCAGCAGAGGATGAACGCAAAAACAATGTTCATTGCCAATAAGCATATATTTGCAGTTAAAAGGTTATTTCTTGGAATTCGCCAAAGACTACAACGGAATAACTTTCATTTTTCATAATCAGAGAAAGAGCAAGCTTGTTAACTTGAGACCACAGAGTAACCTTTTTGGGACCATTTTCAACGGTAAGGATCGGAGTGAGGGGAAAGTAAGTTCTGTAATCAGCATGAAGGACCACTTACTGCTACAAAGATGAAGAGACTATCATTTTACAAACAAAATAAAAATACGCCCTGAAGCCTCTTGGAGGATACAAACAACAAAACAAGATGCTAAACTTGCCGGCCTTAATTACCTGGTTGGTATATAAACCTACGAAAACAATTTCTACAGATTTTCCCGATATTTCTTCTCGACTTTGCCACCCCCCCCCCCTTCCTTCAAACATTCACTTTTTCACCTTGTGTAATCTTCCCACAACACTTTATTCTCTCTCACACATGTCTGGCAGCCTCCCTGAAAGTTTAAACGCTGGTTATTCGGACCATACATATTGATGCTTACATAGCATTTCCATATATTAGTAGCCGAAAATGTCACATATTGGTTTTAGATAAGTGTACTTGATACAAAAAGATGTGATATCATAGTTACACTCTGACAGCAACATATCATGTTTTGATTTATGGTTTCCTTTCAAGCTTTGGATTTACCTTGAATTAGAGAACCTTGAGGCAGAGGGCCATTTAACATGTTTAACATTAATACTAACGTCTTCGCCTGTCATATAGAGTTCTATTTTTATACGGAGCAGTTGCGTCGCAACAAGCAAATTGGTCCCGTTTTAGTATTAGTGAGACCAAAGAGAGCAATTTTGATATTTTGCACCCACAGACCCAAAGGAATTCTTAGTTGTGTCCAGCTTGGTTTTATGACTGCACGTTTAACATCAATACTAGCCGTTTGGCCCGCTACAGCGTCACTAGATGGGTGGTTATTTCTCTATCTTAAAATCAGTCTAAATTAATGCATAACTGGGTTGTCGTCGAAAGCTAGAACAGTGCCAATTGTATATGCATATTAATTTGTTGTCTAATTTGGTGATTATAAAGATATATGTCGTTCTGGGAATTCAATCGTTTTTTCTCTATCAATACTGAAACATAAAGACCAGTCTTGTCATTGTTGCTCTGTTGGTCTCTGCGTTCGCATAAACTTACGGTGAATTCCGATGTCCAAAGTTTTGAACGGAATACAATGGACATTGCTACAATTAAGTTCATAAATTCATCATTGAGAAACATAAAAAATACCACAGCTCTAAATGGAATTAAAAATTAAATCCATTACAATGTCACTGAAATCACCGTACAAATTAATGAAGTATCATACCAAGTTAACCAAGCCTGTTAATGAAAAAATGATGTTTTACTATTCTCAATACGTTTGTCACAGTTAAACAGGCAAAAAAAAAGATTATACTTTTCTCCTTTCCATAAACGTTTTCTTCGTTTTGGGGAATGAACAAATTAATGATACTTTATCAGACAAAAGAGAATCGGCCTTTCACAAGACAGCGTGCTGATTTTGCAAGAGGCATGATAGTACCATTTTATCCCTATATCCTACCATATCACAGACAACTATTGCTCTTAAGTCAAGGAGGTAAACAATCGAACGTAAAACTTTAAAAAAAAAGGTTTATGATAGTAAAGAAAGTACGAAACCATTACGTATATTGGTTATATATAAGTTTTTCCCTTCCTGTTGGAATTTATTTAATTGATATATTGTATGCTAAGCCGTTACGCTGGTAGTTTATAATTTATTTAATTGAGGATAACTCGCTAATCTCATCCCCTCATCCCTGATTTACACCGGTTGAATGAAAACAAAGAGATAGGAATTAAAACAAATCAAATATGCAACCCCAAACATAAATAATGATAATGATACTAAACGAAGCAAACAAAGAAGCTGAGAGAAGAGCAATGACGTGGTAAACAAGAAGTCAACATTGTTGATAGTGCGCAATGACCTAAGTGACTGTTAGTGGTGATAACATAGCTGGGATTAGTTAAGCGACATCGGATTTTCAGTGACGGCGAGAGTACTTATTCTACGTCAGGTAAGGTGAAACCATCCATGATAGCTATTAATGTGTGTGGAAAGAATATCAAAATAGAGGTCAATACAGGGGATTCACGCTCCACGATATCAGAGAATGAAAATAGCTCTATGTTACTGTTACTAAGAAAGACGATGATGAAACTATTTCACATCAAAATGAATACTTAATTAAGAAATTAGAATTAGAACATCGAGAAAAAGAGCGTGAATGGGAATTTAAATTTAGAAAACTTTAACTTCAGAAAGAAATTTCTTTTAAACAACTCGAAGCTAGCACTTCAAATGAACAGCCACACGGATTGCGCAATCACAGCGAATTCGATGTCACAAAGTATCTTCGACTCGTTCCTTCCTTCCAAGAACAGGAAGTCGAAGCATTTTTCAATCATTTTGAGAAACTGGCGAACCAAATGAATGGGATAAGTAAAGTGTTTTAGAAGAACATTTCTGCTTTGACTACCGTACAGTTTTTAAACCTAAAGAGATATACAGTAGCAAATTTCATGTTATCAAAACTGAGTTTAGCAAAAAGACGGATAACGAAAATAGTCGGCTAACGGAAACTTGAAGTTTGTGCACCACGTCGGCCCTATCAAACAGCGCAAGTGTTACCTCCGCCAAGACCTCGTAAAATTCATCCGCATCATCTTCCGAGAGGCCCTCCACATTGGCAGTCATTACACGGTCCCAGTCAATTGGAGCCATGATCATACACTGCAGGGAGAAGAAAGAAGACAGTTTTGTGAATTTCGTCCTTGACACTTTTGGAAAATGAAATTGGTTCAATGTGTAATGTTTTGAAGATTTCATACTATAGGCCCTATGCAAATGTTTTACATTTTTTCTTCCAATCATTTAAAGGCGTTGAAGACTCGCCCCAAACCGCGTGCCGCGATCTGAAAAAGTTAAATTTCCGTTGTTTGCAAGTGAAGTTTTCTGCTTATCGCTACAAAATGCAGAAAGTAATGAAACGTGATCCCTTGTTATCTTTAGCTGGACCTGAGATGTCCATCGCTGTATCGTTTGTACACTGTGCTTTCTGGGATCAATGGTGGTGTCTAACACTTCTGTTACACCTCGTTCGGAACTACGTAGGTCAGATTACCGGCATTAGACGTTTCTTTTTGCGCGAGTCTTCACACCCTTTAATTTAGATAAGAGTGCAGTTTAAAGAGCCAATTTCCTCATGGAAACCTTCTCCCTTCTTTGATTTCGAGTTCTACGGCATGGAAATAGAGCTCTACGAACTGTGTTATTGTTGGAACTATGGAAAATATCTACTGCTTTGGAATACATATGACTTCACCTGATGTAAAGGATTTAATTGTCACAAATTATATACACTTTAGCCCAGAACTTGGTTGACCACCTTACTTTGCAGTTGGCTCACTGGTTATTGGTATTAATACTAGTTGAGTAAAACTTGTTTCAATTGAGACGGTTCACCTACATTTGTCAGTCTATGGGGAGGTCCCGAAATATTACTGAGCCTTCAATAAACCAATGGAATAAGGATTGGAAGGAAGAAAATAAGGGTAGGAAGACAGCAGGTGAACAACTAATTAACGTATCATATTTTTCATTAAAGTTCTTTTAAAACCATCAAATTATCATCTCAACAGGATGCCTAATTTTATCCTAATGTCATTACAGGTAAGCTGCAGTATTATCTGCCTAACATCATATTTCAAGTGTTTGGATGTGAATAAAAACTGTTATTAAAACAAGCTAGGGAAATAGGTCCAAAAAATCTATCTAAAGATCTTGTATTCAATTGCAAAAAGGTAAAAAAAATGTTGCCCGGTATCTGTTTACTAATTTTAGTGGGTCCCCTTCATCCGTTATAATGCATTCAACTTAGTTACTTAAATTAAGTTTAATGCTATGCCTATGGGCAAATAAGGCTAATGTTGCGATATATACATATAAACAGTTACACATAGTAAGACTGTGAATGTTCACTGTTCATTTCGTCAGTTATCTGATGATACTACGAAGGACGCACATCCTTATGAAAACTGAGTCTTCTGCAATTGCTTTTAAAATCCACCACATGTATGTGTGATATTTCACCCCAATATTGTTTCTCAGTCATCTATTGATAAAGTTTTGTAACCTACAAGTGTGCATCTTTATGACCCTGTCAGTGCAATGCCCCATTGGACATACAGAATAAATGTGTGCAATTTCAGGTAGGCCTATATAAGGCTATGAAAGATAATAACAACTAAGGAAATTGTACATGTTTGCAGTGGTATTAAAGGCAAATTGCATGTGCACATGTATACATCAATATATGCCGATGTCAGTTTAGATCACTTGCAAGGTTTAAAAACGCATAGCTGTGTGGATTCTGTAAAGATGAAATGTTGATTGTTAGTGTTACTTTTTTCTTTTATTTTCTTTAGAAATGCTGGACAAAAATATGTCCTCCAAAAGGTCATGCCAGAAGGGAGGATGGTACAGAGAATTTCTGACTGTCAGGCCTAAAGCTGGACATTTGGGCACCCTATGTACAACCCTGGCTGGGACCGTTCAGGGGAGAAATTCTTTTGAATTTCTGTGCAGCAAACACATGAATGGATATAATGGTGACAAATTGTAATATAGCATACAGTATAGTACATACACATTTCATGGTGAACTTTATATGCATTTAATCAAACTTTCTTGGCGGGAATAGTTACATATTTTCTTATCATATTTTACACTAAAAAACTCTAATATCTGCTCAGTCTAGTTTTATATTTTCACATATTACATAACAAACACAGTTTATAGTAGACTGCAAGTGTATAAGTGAACTACTGTAAAAGCAGTAATCTTTAAAATTACAAACTGTACCAAGTATTACAGCACATTGTTCCAGTATTCCCTAAGTAAACAATCAATTATCACTTCCAATATAATGAATATGCCTAAATATTAGTGACTTTAAAACAAAATGTCTGTGTTTGGAAACATCTAGGCCTATCAATGGTTATTGCTTTGTTTATTTATCTATTTATCATACTTATTAGTACCTCATCTGTCTAATCTGTTCACCCTGCATCATGATTAAAAAAAATTAAAATACAATGTTCAGTAACACCCTAAAATAAGGCCTAAGCCAGTTGAGTTCTGATACTTAAGGCCTAACACTAACCCTTTACTGGATCATATGCATACAACTATTTCTTGTTTGTTTCAGTATCTCTAAAGGGCGATACCAATATATCATTTAACATATTTGGGAGAATTACATTGCAATCTGATGTACACAAGTAACAATAAGTGAGTAACGGTCACAGACGGAAACCACCAAAGCTGTTTTTTGTTGTCCGAACAGACATTTGGTCGTCTGGGGGGATCGCAATACCTCTTAAATCGTGCCCTGCGTTAACTAGTAGTGGCCTCACTTATTAAATTAAAGGAATGTAGCCTTATCCTACAGAATGTCGATAATTGTCCGACAACGCAGTAATTGATTGCCCGTATTTAATTTGTACGCGTATCTAATGCGCGAAAACTCCTAGTTTTATGTGAAACTGTTAGTGTACAGAGACAATACACCAACTCTATGTTAGTGAACGACTAGGCTATGTCTATCCTAACTGAAAGGCAATCTGGCCTACGAATTCCTGATGAACGTAACATGGTCAGCATTTTGGACTGCAAAATTATAAGATCAAACTGTATAACATAGTCAACCTAGCGGCTTTTACATTGACCGGATGACTCGAGGTATTGAATAGGACTCTTCAGCGAGTTCAGAAATCATGAAAGACGAAATTCACATCGTAATTGTGCAATCATTTTGACCGTCGCGCCAGCTCGGATTATGATATTTGCTTGCTTAGAAACGAGGTGGAGCTATGCAGATATCGTTTATACTGAGCGCTTCGTTTTTACTGTAAAGACGGAAAGGCCTGCGAACGGTGGGAAACTTAAAACTGGTAAAGGTGAGGAACCGTTCTCGATTAAAACTGACCTATATTAGTAACACGGTAACATGTCTCGAATTATTTAGTAATAAATGTCCGCATCCTGTTTTACTGGTGAACAGTCTAGTACAGATGGGAGGGTTTTACACAGCTGTTGAATTGGTGTATGGCAAATCGTTTCAACATTTACCTCCCAATTCATATATATTCTACTTTAGTCGAATTCAATTCAACTTAAGTGAAACTGTCTTCGCTTAAGTGAAATGGAATTCCACTTAAAGAGAATACAAATTTTCTATTTTACTTAGTGGAATCTGCAATTTCAATTCGACTTTTAAGTAAAATTCAGTTCTAAGTGGAATTGAATTTCACTTGTAGGATGCATGTAACTTAATCAAAATTAGGGGATAATTTTAATGTTAAAATGGCTTGCCATACGGGCGACTGGTGAGCAACTCTAATGATTTACCGACTCCAATATCTCATCCTCTCTATCGGAATGATGAGATAACAAGGAATAAGGATGACAGTGTACAAAACATTATTGCCGCTGTCGGACTAAATATAGTGTTGCCACCCGATAACGCCATATAAGTACAGCTCATAGAATCCTTATCAATTTCTATGGTACAGCTACAGTGATATGTGTGTTTGCAGAAGCCGCGTATGGTTACCAAGCAACTGGAACGCATGTTAGATTTACCTTGACAGCGCGATACAAAATCGAGCGCTATATATAAATGCTAAGCGACGAAGGCGACGGGTGCACTTCATTATGTCTGCTTTAGCCTACCCAATGTGCAACGGCAGCTCCATTTGTGTACACTCAGATCTGTTGTAGCGCAAACAATATCTTTGTTCGCATCACGCAGAAAGTTTCTAGACAGGTACAAATCAGCGTCCATATATACATGTAACACTATGTGGATATTTGCGCGCGTTCAAAGGCACCGTATGCGCACGAAAACACTATTTTACACATGTGACGAAATAAAGGTTGTGTACCTTAACAATGACAACAACAACATTCACATTAATAACACAGTATAATACGCGTTTAGCTATACGAGTTTTACACACGTACTTTAGAAAACTTCTTGAAATCTTCGGGTTTTAATTAAAACATCATCAGAATGAATCAAAAAATCACTTTAGATTTGCTTCCCTTGGCTGGTAAGTATATATAACTTTGTGAAAAGCCTCCTTTGTTTCCAATAAACTGTTAAACTGATTCTACCATCAACCGCTGCAAAGACTTTCTGCCTGCCCACATATAAAAAAAACCCACAAACAACGTGCAATTATTAGGCTAGTTATTAACAATAATAGCATCCGCCCTATTCTTATATACAAAGTTATAGGGCTAAGGTACATCTGCTGCTAGCTTGTGTAGAAGTCGTAGGCCAATAGTGTTGCTCCTTGGTAACGTAACGTAATTTTTCGAACATTATCGATGTGTGATAAATGTAGAGCGAACGTTATATGTTCTGAGCATGCTCACTATATACTTGCTTTATGATGCAAACACATTCATGCAGTTATAGCCTGTTCTGATTTTTTGACGGGTTGTAGGCGGGAATCTTACGAATTAGGAGCTGTGGCTGTGGGATCGTTGAATACAATGCCCACATAGGTGGGGATGGGGAGGGGGTCTGCTACTGTACCCCAGAAGAAAGTTTCAAAGTTTACACGCCAAATGGTGCATTCAGAGACTCATTTGGACTATAAGTTTGGTCTTCAATTCGGTCTAAACGCCAGGTGGTGCTAATAAATAGTTTTGAATTATTGTTAAACTATCCAGTTTGTAGGCCAATGAATAAAAGACTAAATTATGATACGACAATGGCTTTATTTTACTTCATCATTCGAAGATAACCTTCAATTCCTTTTACAGGGTTACTTGGCTTCTGTAAAGACTCCAAAAATCGCCAGGCTGGACGAGAGATAGATTCAGTGTTTGATACACTGGCTTCAGATGTTAGCTCTTTGTTAAAGTAAGTATATAGTGTACGACAGAATGATCGGAGACACATGTATTTTCTCAAGGACTCGGACCGGTAGCTGTGCCTATCCCCTTCCCCCCTCCCCTCTCCCTAAATATGTGTCTATTTTCTTAGCCGTTTGGGAGTTGTTCTTCACCAAGATCTCCGTCAAATAAGCCAAAGATGATGGTTGGGTTTGAGTCGACTCTAATCTTGACATTATTTCTTCCTTTTTTGCAGGAGTTATCAGGAGATTGAAGATCAGAATCTCAAACTGAAACAAGACCTTCGTTCCTGTCGTTGCCGAGGAGTAAGGTCCGCCCACAATGGACCAAATGGCATGAAAAGGAAGGTATGTTGCTTATTTCTATATCGATTAGTAAAATATTCAGTGACCATCTTGACTTATCATGGTTCCTATGTGATTGCAATGAAGGAAGAAATATGCGTTTGGTGAACAGGAGTGCAACCACGTTTACTTCGGGGGGGGGGGGGGGTTATGCTCACCCCTCCTCCACTCCCTCCCCGCTGGCAGACATAATTTTCCAAAATTCCTACACAAATATATAACATGTACTTTCGGTACAACCTAAACAATCGAAAACTCTTCAATATCGTTTGAAACGTTTCTGATCATTTTGTAGATATGAATTTCTAATATCCATATGAATGGAGTGTTACTATATATTGAACAAATAAAGTACAGTTTTACTGCGATTTGTTCGAATATAGTCAGTTACTTTCGATAGTGTAAGCCAGTCTTATAATGGCGACTTTTATACCTGTATGCATTCCCCAAATTAATTGTAAGCCTGATACGTCACCATAAGTGATCAAAAGTAGCATCACAAGTCACCAACGCCCTTCCCCACCCCTTCCCCACCCCTTCCCCATCCTTTATGTCTTTTTGTCTCAAAGTTTAACACATTTGATGTTTGTCTTCACAGAGGAGCCATCAGAGCACTACACCATGTGGCCGGAAT
>KN889960.1:0-14294 GCA_000934455.1 Apostichopus parvimensis
AAGAATAAATTGCTTCAAAAATATGAAAGACTAATTAATATTATGAACTGAAAAGTTTAAAAATGGGCATATGTTTCGAGGTAATTTTCTGCTTATTTATTTATTTATATATTTTGTTTTTGGAAATATTATAATTACAAATAAGGTAACTCGATATAGATTGCCTAGATATGCCTTTTCCTTAATATCATATAAGTAGTAATCTATTCTTAATGGTAATTAACTTGGTTTTGGTTGACCTACGAACAGAGCTCTTGCTCTTGTCTGTTGGTAGTTTTAATCATTTGGAGTCTGTAGAAAAATCTTACAAGATACAAGTAAAGGATACAACTGCTACTGTTGATGTTGATTTGATGGACAGAAGGAGAGATTGAGGGAGCCATTCTATCTGTGTTGATTGTCTGCATAAACTAAGCCACGACTTCCATCTGATAGCAGTTCTGAAAGACTGATAGATAGTACTTTACCTGTCATTTTTGTAGATATTAAGAGCCAACATACAACTCTGTAACTGCCAGATAAATGGAGAATTATTTGCTATAAAGACTGAGCGCTGACCAGAGGTAATTCTCATACCCCTAGGGTTGTCTGATTTAGCTCCCATATGTTAATGATTTAATGGCAATTTTTTTTCTCTAGTTTGTATTCCTTATCTCATATTCTCTGGTTTTGCCTGTTGGAATGCCTCTTGGAAGCATGCCTTAAAACAATTGGGATTTATTTTTTTGGAGGAAAAAAAAAGAACATTTTAAGAGGTTTACTTGGTGAAGAGAGAGGTTGTCTAGTACTGAGTACTATGTGATATGAACCTTCTTTTGCTTGATACAGATGGAAAGACCTTACTTGATTACTGTGCAGTTTTGTTTCATTGGTATGAATATTGTTCCTCCATTAGCATTTGAGATAGCAGAGGATCCTTCAATCCTTGCCTCCACTCTTATTCTGGGGCATTTTGATAAAATAATTTGAATAAGTAGCATTTATCAGAGTTTACATGTTACAAATTGTCTCTCTTAAAATGTAGGGAAAAAAAGCAGTTTTGTATAAGTAACAAACAGAAAATTTGGTTTGAAAGTTACACACAGTAGCCTAACATGTCTTGTATGCAGATATTTTAGCCTAGGCTTATTGGAGTCAGTGTTATTACACACTGCACAGATAAGTGTTTGCTGAAATGCTATTTAAACTGCCGTAAATTAATGTCCTTTTCATTCTTTGTAAAGAAAAACTTTCAATTGTTTTAGTCAACCATGAGAAAATATTTAAATATGTTTTCATTTTATTTAAGAAAACACTTGAATCCCAGTCTTTGTTTCCGTTACATTTCGAATGTCAACATTTATTTCGCTTACTTTGAGAAAGAAAAAAATTCTTGGAATTTGATATATCTTGTGTTTCCCTATATGTCAAGATTTATAAAGAAAAGTTAAGATAGTATTAAAAGAAAGATTTTGCATAGGTTACTGAGATACAATGGTTTGTCAGTGTTCAGTTGATTTCTCTTGTATTAAGAATATTAAAAATTGTGATGCATTTTGTATAAAAACATTGGAGATAAGTATATTAATATCTAATTATGTGAATTGAGTGAGATCTTGTAGCAGCTGTGAAATGGGTTTTAGTAACCCTGGGATACCGCCTCTAGCTATCACATCATTCATGGTTTCATTTGGCTCAAAACTAACGTGCAGGAAGAATAAACAACATTGACCTTATCCATTACAGGAGGGAGATTTTCTTTCTTCTTCATCAAGACATTTGTCCTCCGTCTGTACCTGTGACTTTGGTGTGATAAGAGCAGTGTCGAAGGGTTGTCTTTGACTTCGTAAATTTAAACATGGCATTAAACCGTAAACAACTAAGGAAATGGTTTGAACGGTTAGAACAGGTGACCGCAGCCAATCAATGGCTGTACGAATATAATTCACCCAAAAAAAGGACCAGTTTAATTTGTTTTCTCCAAGTATATAGTGGAAATTTAAAGTCTGTTACATAGCAGTAAGTTATGTTACATGTCATAGCAGAAATGAATCTAGGTGACTTGTCCATTAAAGGTACACTAAAATATGCTAGAACGATCTGCTAGAAATACATTATTAGCTACTTCACTACATTTTACTACAAGTGATAAAGAAAAAGATGTCACTTTTAGAAATATTTTAAAAATCTTATTATACTGCCATGAGAAGAATTAGCTTTATATCAGTTATCAAAAATGATGGTTTTTAGAGCTTTGTAGATTTTCCCTTGTTTTCTTTTTTTCTGTGTTTTATTCTCTGTTTTATTCTCTGTATTGTTTCTCTTAATATCATGAAATGTAAAAGAATACAAACTGCTGGTGGTGATTCCATGTGTTCTGTATCGCTGATTCTGTCTCTAAATGACAATAAAGCTTGATTCACAATTTTGCCATTTATATGAAGGCTACACCACCAGGAATATATGCTAGAATATGTTTCATGTTCATGAGCTTCTTTTAAAAATTCCAAAGTCATAAACAAATTGACTTTTATTTGATTTGAGGTCTTGACGAGGATATTTTGTAATTAAAAAGATGACTTTAGGCAAAAACAATAATTTCTCTATCTGTCAAAAACCACTTTTGCCAGTGTAATGTTACCTACCACCATTAATATTTGAAGACAAAAAAAAATTCAAAAATACCCTGTTAAATATCAGAGGCTCCTCAGTCAAAACGGCTGGACTACTTAGTCTAACTTACAGAATTATGCACTCGGTTCCTCCAACGCAACACAAAGGTCAATATTAACAAAACAGGAGCCACAACTGTACAATACACTACAAACTTGTCATGGATATGTTGCTTCATTAAGTCTTTGGTAGCTTTGTCGTTTATGTAAAGGGTAAGGAAAACATTCTTTGTAGGTGTGATAGTTAATAAACCAATGGATTAATGTTTGTAACTAATTAATGTAGAAGCCCAGGACATCATCAATTTAGCTTCAAAGGATTATTTCAGATATTTAAATTATATTTCAAAGTAAATATCCCGAAAACAGAAATTTAAGTAAAAGCTTGACCTATCAATGACATTTCAACTCATAAATTTCTGCCTAAAGTGATCTTTTAATTTTGCAACGTGGACACAGAAACATCGACTCTTGTAATGACTGACTTTCAATATGATATCTGGACAACACAGTGAGTCTGTCGTTCAAAAGGCACGTCCCACTATTGCGTTCCCCCGGTGATTAATTTTCTAGAGTCTATCCCATTGAGTTCAGTGGTTGCATCAATTTGTGACTTAGTTGACAGCAGCCATATTGGTATTGGCAGCCATATTGGTATTTGCATATTGCAGCCATATTGGTATTTTGATGGTACCAGGTAAACTGTTATCTGTCAGGTATTGTTACAGTCGTACTACTATTACTACACCTGTTTGGAGAGACCACCTCTTTAAGAATTTGAGTGAAAAACAAATGATTCGTTATTATGTAATAATGAGTCAGATATTCTGTAATTAACTCTCCATTCTGGTTTCTTTCAATTTTTTTTTCTTGTAACATAAACAGTGACACAAATTCTTGATTTTTTTTTTTTTGGTTATTGTATACTTATTTTTAATGATCATTACAGGATTTTTGTTTTATAGCTTTAGTGGTTTCAGTTGCTTTTTATCCCTATCATGTAATCATTATGTGTGATTCAGTCGCATCTCCTGTTAAACAAATTGTATTCCTGTATGTATGAAGATGATGATAGTAACAAGAATGAAGGAAAATGAAAAATCAAATTGTTTACTTCTCTCTCTTTCTTTTGCTCACGCCTTGAAGAGGCAAGCTTCTCTCCCCCATCGACCCCCCTCCTACCCCCACCACCACCACCTAAACATATCAACATCCACTTTCCCAGTCACACATAAAATATCAGTTGTGACTCGTCATTGAACCTGTGCACATCATCACATTAAACAATAAAATTTAATTCCATTTTTCAATTGGAAATTATTTTCTCACATGAACACATGTTTTGCATACAAAATAACTGTACATACATACATATGATGGACACTAGGAAAAACAGGTTTTTTTTTTTTTAAATCAAATAGTTACCGTCGGGAAAAAAAGGGGGAAAAAATTCACTAAGAGAAGAAAATTGAAACAAAGAAAGAGAAAAAGAACAAAATGTGACACAATTTCGATTAAACTTTGGGGTCTAACTAATCTACGAGATAATATTGCAGATTGTTTTTCAAATCTGTTGAATTCTGGCTTAACCAGAGATACAGGTTTGAATTTCTAAATACACAGGGGAAAGGAGAACAGTTTGGTTCCTATGTTGTTGATACTCAATGCGAGTGAGCATATGTTAAGGTCTATCCTGTAGGACACTGGTAACCAATGTAGTCGACGAAGAATGGGTGTGATATGGTCAAACTTCTTGGACCGTGTGATAACTCTAGCTGCCGTATCCTGGGTATGTTGAAGTAATTGTAGGTGATTTTTCAGGAAAGCCATACAAAAATTGAATTACCATAATCTAGTATTGCAGTCATTACCGCATGGATAACGGTCCTGCGCGACTTTTCAGTAAGATATTTCCTGATGTGGTTCATTTAAGGAAGGAAACAAGTTTATCAGATGGTAAGTGTTAGAGATATTACGCTTGAACGCATATGTAGTATAGAAAGTAACGCCTATGTTCTTAGCCGAATCAGTGAGTTTGAAATAGGTGTGTAATAGAAAGGGAATCTAAACCGCAAAGGTTACAAGTTGATTCAAAAAGTATTTCAAGGAACTTATGTGTCATTTGTATGCATATTCACACACAGCTTTTAGCAGAAATTAAATAGTCGGTTAAAGGAACCTTGGTCGAAAATAGCAGACATGGATTAATTCGAACTGTCTGCAACATGGTTATTTATAGAAGGCAGTTGATATCGGAGTACCTAGCTGACTCCCAGTGTAACAGTTCATAGTCTTTTAGGATGCTAGGTTGAAGGGTGTGCTTACCAATACGGTTAATGTAATTAAGACATGCCTTTAGCTTTAACTTTCATTGTTTTCATTTCTCTCTTCTGATTCTCTGGTTTATGATAGTGGATAGCATCTGGCAGCTTAATATCGTCTGAACGACGGAATGTTTCAATAGATGATAGAAATTTGAACTTAGTCTTAGAGAGTTAAAACCTTTGTAAACATTAACTATTTCTATTGCATAAAGCTAAACCAATGTTCTTCTAGAGTTAGGGCATCTTAGGGGACCAAAGTAACCGTGATATCGAAAGATGCTCAATCCCAGAATTAGTCCATTTGTACCTGAATTGATTTAAAAAATCGATAATGTTCATCAATATATACCTACTTATCCTTAAACTCAAAGTTCAGAATATCTGAACTAAGTATTTTCTTGTGTCTCAACCCGTGGGTTAAATTCTCAAGTCAATGAAATTCAAATATGAAATTCAAAAAAAGTACCAGAGAAAAGTGAATTTTGACATATGAATCCTCTCGTTGGTTTCACTGGTCGGGAATTACCAACATTCTAAAAATAGAAACACCGCGTTTTGTTTTGGTTTACGTCATCATATGTCACATGACCAGTTACATCGATTCGTTTACAACGCAAACGGATATTTACTAGTAAATTACACACACAGTACAACACCGTATACTGGGCAAACGAAAATTTTGTAAAGGAACTCTGACACCAGCGCACGATTCGTAGTCTGACAAACTTCCCGTTAATTATTAACTAAAAACTCGATTGATTACACATCATTAAGTGGGATAGACACCACCCTTGTTTTGGTCCGAGTGGTGTTTCGTTTCAGTAAGTTACAAAAGTCGGTGTTATAGAAAGTTAGAGCATTAGGCCTAGCCTAGGTAAATTTTAACGTTAGGCATACCTTTAGTTTAGGCTAGGCCTACTAACTAGCTTGACTAAGGCAAGTTAGAGAGTTTGCCTAACATTAGTTCTACGCTACATAGGGCTAATGTTAGGCTTAGCCAGTAACTGAAACCTAGCATAGTAATTAGTAATACTAGTA
This sequence comes from Apostichopus parvimensis, assembly GCA_000934455.1. NCBI lineage: Eukaryota > Metazoa > Echinodermata > Holothuroidea > Aspidochirotida > Stichopodidae > Apostichopus > Apostichopus parvimensis. The sequence continues at coordinate 6,014 of KN889960.1, forward strand.
GCCAGTCCAACTTAGTTGTGCATTGAACTTGGTTTGATACTCTACCATAAATGAGTGGTGGGCATGAAATTCATATGGTAGAATGCAGTACAATATCCAATCAACCTGCCAAATTATTATGAGAATGACTCATGTAGCTCTGTAACAAACATTGCCTTTTTTACTTTTCTACCTTATAGATATCCTCTAAATATGACAGAGCCGGTGAAGTTGGGATGGATGCAGAGACAATGTAAGCCAGTCTTCAATCCAGACATGTCTGAGACAATATTGTAAATAAGGCTTGAATTATGAACGACATGAGCAGGGCAACTTTTTATTTATTTTTTTTTGGGAGGGGGGAAGTGGAGGCAAGGAGGGGGGGGGGGATTTACAGTATTGCCATGAATTTTTATGAATATCAGATCACCACAGCAGCTTTCAAAGGTATCAGTCACCAAGGCAATGTTCCAAAATTTTAGAAAGGGCACCATAACATTTTTATTTGTTAAAATTTAAAGCAAACTGGTATAGGAATGACACACAACAGGAATGTATCGCCTTTTATCTCCAAGACTTTTCATTTTATTATATTCTCAAATTTCCAATCACTAAGTAGAAGCTGAATGAACAAGATCATAATGAGGGCCCCTTAGGCAACTTTACTTAAGGGGCATGGTAGTTGATGCCATCGTTAACGGTGATTTTTAACGGCATTATGGAAACTGGTAGGGGCACCTAATGACAATTTGCTGAACATTGCTTAATTCTTGCCCTGTTTGTATCGGATTCAAGACATCGAAGCAAGAACCACCTCCCTCCGTTATATGTTTCAATCCTGGGAATTTAATACAACTTTGTAAATTTTTAGGAGTTTGGAATAACCTCATTAGTAGCACTAACGTAGGATTAAGGCAAGCGTAATAAGAGCAGGTGGAGGCTACAATTGAAAGCTACAATTAATCTGTGAATTCTCCAATGCTATGATTTTCATTTGGTGAACATAAATTGATCAAATTCAGTTCAATTTAGTTTTGCAAAGGAGCTCCTTAGGTCTTCAACAAAACAGTTATCCAGGAAATGAAATCTGCTTCAACGAGTTAGTATTATACTAGTCATGCTTTCACACACTTGCCAGGCCCTCATCGGTTTCATTCACTGAGCTTCAAGGGGCCAACAGGTTATCTCAAAATGGTGGGGGGAGGAGGGGAATTGTCATTTTCTCTATGGTTTATTCTAGATGACTTTTGTTTTAGCAGTAAGTTGTGACAATACTTCACAGTGTATAAACAATGTCATATAGAGCTCCCGGTCATCAATAACAATTATTATAGGGATGGTTGCAAGGTGGCAGAGCTGATTTGCTAGCTCTAAATTGGTAGCAGAACATGTCCTTTTATTCATATACATCTATGTGTCAATATTTCACATTTGAAAACTTTTCTTTCAGGACTGTGAAACATAAAAAAATTCTATACTGTAAAAATCCTTACCAATGGATTAAATGGTTGATTCCCACAAAGGAGTGTGCTACAAATAAGAGCTGAAAATCTCTGATCTTTTCTGGTTCTCACATTATTCTTGGACAAATTTAAACTCACTTGCTCAACATTAGTCAGATAGTTTTTTGGAATTTTCAGCAAATTGTACGGCAAGGAATCACAAAGCCAACCGGCTTTCAAATTCTATGGAATTAATATCAGGACATCCAACTATTTCTGAATCTTATCTTTCATAATTTCCCTCTTTTACAGCTGAAGTCTTCAAGAGATGGAAACGACAATACTGTGTCCTCTACATGGATGGCGGGTTCTCTTACTTTCCAGATGCAAATCGTAGAAATGCTGAGGGCTCCCTTCATCTTCCCACCAACCTCAACTTTATCAAGGTAGATATACATCGTTAAAAGTAAATAGCGATGCTCACTGTTGATCAATTATCCAATATGTAAATCATTGGACTGTATACCTCAACTTTATCAAGGTAGATATATATCGTTAAAAGTAAATAGCGATGCTAACTGTTGATCAATTATCCAATATGTAATCATTGGACTACATAATGTAACCTTACTAATCATTTCTTTTCAGTGTTTGGGGTTCCTTAAAGGACCCTGTTGGCCATCGATTCTTTCAGTTTAACAATATTTTACTCTGTCACCTATTGTTGATAATTCTACAAAATAAACTTTTTCAATTAATTCACTCCTGTTTGACAGTATTCCACTCTGTTAGGTCAGTGTTGAATCCTATAGCTGACGAAAGATTCATTATTGTTTACAGTATTTTTACTCCTGTTACCTGTTGTTGAGGTTCTATAAAGTAAACTGTTTTTCAATAAATTCACTCATATTTTATCATATTCTACTCTGGTAGGTCAGTGGTGAATTCCAATACGAAAATAAAAATCCTTACGAAAGATTCATTTATGTGTAACAGTGTTTTTACTCATGTTACCTCTTGTGGAGGTTCTATAAAGTAAACTTTTTTTGCAATAAATTCACTCCTGTTTTACGGTATTCTACTCTGGTAGGTCAGTGGTGAATTCCAATACGAAAAAAAAAATCTTTACGAAAGATTCATTTATGTGTAACAGTGTTTTTACTCATGTTACCTGTTGTGGAGGTTCTATAAAGTAAACTGTTTTTCAATAAATTCACTCCTGTTTTACCGTATTCTACTCTTGTAGGTCGGTGTCGAGGTCTTGAACACAAATGCACCAACTGACCGGACCATGGGCTGCCTCTTGGAGTTTCAAACATCAAGTGGTAATCTCTTCTTCTGTGCTGACAGCCCAGATGATGCAGCAGCCTGGAAAACTGCTATGGTAGAGGTCAAAAACATGAATGTGAGTATTGGATCGAGCAAGATATTTATTTTTAATATAATAATATTTGATTTTTATATAGCGCTTTACACCAATGTGAATGTGAGTATTGAGTCAAGCAAGATATCTATTAAAGGCATTGAAGACTCGCCCTAAACCGCGTGCGGCCATATGAAAAAGTTAACTTTCCGTTGCTTGCAAGTGATGTTTTGTTTGTGTCGCTACAAAATGCAGACAGTACAGTAATGTAACGTGATACCTTGTTATCTTTAGCTGGACCTGAGATGTCCATCGCTGTATTGTTTGTACACTGTGCTGTGTGTAATGACCGCAGCTGTATGTACTGACTGTACACTAGTGTCTAATTACCGACGGTAGCAAGCTGTGTGTGTGTATTTCCTGGGATCGATGGTGGTGTCTAACACTTCTGTTACACCTCATTCAAAACTAGGTCAGATTACAGGCATAAGACGTTTCTTTTCGCGCGAGTCTTCACACCCTTTAAAGCAACCGTGGATACTGCTCTCATCCTGCAGAATATATCTTCCCCTAAAATTTCAAGTATGAAACTGGAAACTCAATAACATTTTTCTACAACGTTTAGTGAAAAAACAAAAACTTTAGAGGTTCTGTTCGACCTCAGATTCTTTGGTGATCTTTGATATCGAAGGAATGAGTGTAGAAACGGTTCTTGTTGAATAGTTGGTCGGGATTCACTGAAATGCACTTGCCACATATGTGTTTTGAGCATTTATGGAGATGGTAAAGTCCTTGAATCTGCCAAGTAAACATATTGCAGTTCTTCCGATAATCGTCACTTCAAAATCGTTATTCATGATAAGTGAATTAATTTCCTTATAAAATAAAATTTAAAGCTGAATATGTAATTTAAAATAATACCACACATTCTCTTTCTCAGGTCAGGGGAAGATCCAACGCTCCCGGTCAACCTGTACCACAACAACCCCCATTTTATTCAGCAACTGGTCCACCCCCACAGGCACCTCCTCCTCCTGCACAGAACCCCAACCCCCCAGCTTATCCAACTGCCAACCCACAATCCTACCCACAGCAATATCCACAGACATACCCTCAGCATGCACCCCCTGCAGCTGCCCCACCACCATGCTACACCCCTACCCAGCAGGTGGTGCATACCACCGTGTACAGGAATGGTCGAAGAGGCTACCCAAGACAGACCGCGGTATATTCTTACCCAGGGCAGACTTACTATGGCGTCGGGGGAAACACCACGGTGTATACGACCAACGGGCAAACAACCGCGTACCCTGCCAACCCTAGTAAGTATCACCCTAGTAAAACAGTCACATGGGTTTTGGCTTGCAATTCAAATTCAAAATAAAAATAATAATAAAGATCAAAGTATCCTTCAGGGAAGTTTTGTTGACACAGAGAAGAAGACTCAGCCGAAAATAGAGGGCGTGTTCACTGTACGACTATTACGAACTCTTAGGAGTTTCAAATGTACGGCTAATTCCCCATTAATTCCATCGGTCGCTACCTTCAGATGTTAAAAGTGTTGCAGCCACTAAAAGTTTTTTGAAGATACATTCCTCTTCAAATTATTCTATTTTTAATTTAAGGTCTATTTAAGATGAGCATCGTCCAATGAGATCGAGGTCAATGATGATTATTTAAGTAACTTTTTTTTACCAATATTTAATGATTTGTTAATCAGGGGAAGAATTTTTGTCTTGTGTCACCCTGATTTGTTGTGCAAATATTTGCTTTCTTTTGACGAAGGTGTTTGTAAAACAGATCCTTAGATTCTTCAGTATATTATGAACAGACAAACTTTAAATGTTTGGCATGAAAAAAAATGAACCACTAAAAATATATTGTATGATCTCATGAAACCCATTGTTATACCTTTGATTGGTTCAATTGTTATTTTACCTTTTGTTGAACGCATGTTCGCAGGGAATTCAAAGCCACGTCACGGATCTGTGAGAATAATTAGCAGATAGCCTAAGGCTTAAACTAACTTTTCAGAAGTGTCTTTGTCAACCCTCTTGTGTAGAGAAATTCTATTATTCTAATTCAGTGAACATACTCTGTCACAGATAAACACCCACACCAACGGTATTTTGGGTGGATCATAGCTGAATGGTTAAAGAAGTAGATTGTAAGATAACAAAAAAGTGTTCTTACCAAACTGCTGAGTTGCTAATATCTACTGCAAAATGCCAACAGGAAACATATCAAGCCCCTGTTTTACCGAGCAATCGTCTGTTTGATTTAATTCAGTGCATGTAGAGTGCATATGGCTGTTAATTTACATGACAGCTATTTTTCTGATTGGCTTGGATCTTCTACACTGCAATACTTAGTGCATGTGTAACATGATCAATCTTCATGGTAGGCTTTGGCATAATAATCAAGATTTGTTTTGTAATTAAACTCGGGCAGTAACCGTACATTATACACAATTGTGAGTTTCCAACTTTGCTAGTGAAGCATTGATACTTCATCTCCATTTGAAGTCCCGAATCTCTAACACACTATCACAGTAATAGGCTACACAGAGGACTGCCAGCTTTCGTCTGGTTTCCTGACCCGATATTGAACGCTTCTGAATATTCACAAGTCTGCAGAAAGATTCCAATTGATCCCAAACGTAGGTTAGCCGTTTTAACATAAAATACATATCATTGTCTGTTAGTTGGCCCCAAGTCGTATCCTTACTGCTGAGTAAATCAATGTTACCATGACAACTGCGAAGACAGTGATGAAACCAGTGGTTGGATAGGAAAGGCCGCCCCCCCCCCAGGAGTTGATACTTGGAATAGAACATGTCGCAGAAGCAAGCCGATTGTGCATTCACTGCACATACGGGGATACATTTCCCTGCAGGTCCCTCAGACAGAGATGTTTTATCCAAGTTTCTTTTTTTTTTGGTACCAGTAGCCAGTCAGGGCCTATCTTATTCATGCCCTTGTGTGCAATCTCTGTGCCTCAAGCTTTTACAAGAGTATTTTAAGATCTGGCAAAGTCTGATCTTGTTTTGTTTTCTCTCTTTGTTTGATGCAGATCAACAGGGACAAACCACCGTCGTCGTGCAAGAAAACCGGAACCGGAACGACGGTTTTGTGGCGGGGGCAGTCGTGGGATCCATGATGATGGCGCCCTTGTTATTTTGGTAAAATCTGACGATGTCGATGGCCCAATATTCGGTTTAGTCTTTCTGTTTACCTTTCTCATTTGGAGAAAATTGCATTCTTTTTCAATCTCCTTTTTTTAAATTCCAACTTTGTCTATCTCAGAATGCTTTGTCCAGCATCAGATATTAGCTGTTAATGCATTACCAAGCAGTCAGAATTACAGTTCTATTACCCACGGACAGCTCTACTCTGTATGTTACTGCTCCTATCTCATATAGAAATGTAGACTGAGATCCCATTTAAAACCCAACCTCAAGACAGTGATTTTGAATTCCGTGGCGACGTCTTCGAGTTGTTCTTCCAAAGGCTTAGGTGTGAGAACAGAAAACATAATAGGGTTTTAAATTGAAGAGTGAGTCATCATCTGGGTTGCATTTCATCGTCTTGCTCTGTAAGGAGACATCGTCGCAAGCCCACGAACAGAATCATATGCAAATAGGGAATGCGTAATGCGTTTCAAATCATAAATCTTTCACTGCTTTTGATAGTATTACATACGTTTCAAAGAAGATTCTTGAATCATCGAGAAAATCTACTGAATTGTTATGCAGTTTTACAGGGCTTAGAATCAGGAGTCGAACCGAATAGCCACTAAACTCAATATTGTCTATAACACATCATAGTTGTGTAGATATTGAAAGTAGACATATTGTATCACTGGAAGTCGAACAAGGCTCAAAAAGATGTTTTAATTAACACGAGCAGCTTCTTCATATCCATTTTGCACATGGATGTATTTTTCTCTAGTTAGAACAGAAGTTCAACAGTGTTTGGGATTAAAACGGTGTTTAATTTTTTTTAATATTACTTTTCTTTTTCTATTCTTTTACTACTCTTTTACTAGCTTGCCAAACATTTTGTTAGATAAATTTAAGTTTTGTGAATATTAGGAATTTTCAATGTACTCTTCCTTTTGTGTGAGAAAGTAGTTATAATGACTTTAAGAGGTTGGATTTGGGGTGGGGGGGGGGGTTTCCTTTGAAGAATTAAATAAAGAAGGAAAAAATTTTGTAGCATTGAATGTAACAAATGTGCCTTGCTTTCATCAGAAGAGATTCAATACTTGATCAAAAAAAACAGTTGTACTTTACTCACAAAATATCCCCTCGTTCCGTCATCAGCCCCAAATTACATAAAAAAAAGTGTGTTTATATTGTTTTTAGTGAGATGGCCAACTGGACAGTCGTAAAACGTTAAGATTATTATGCTATATTTTTCTGATAAATAAAAGGTATTATGAAAATGAAAAAAGTAAGTCGAGTGAAAAAGGTCGTGGTTGGTGGGTGAATAACAATATTCCACTTTTTTAGGAGCCAATTTTAAACAGAGGGTTAATGCGATGAAACTAGTTTCCTTGTGGGTGCTTCATCTTTCAGTGGGAGCAGGCAAGATTCCACATGGCTGGAGGGGGGGGGGGTTATGTGAAGGTGTCTGGGTGATGTTCTGAAATAACACATTCCTCTTGAAATAGCTTACGTTGTTAGAAGTTTTCTAAACAATTTTATGAGTCATTCACCTGCAAATTCTAAGTAATTTTGATGAAAGGGTAAAAGTATGTAATCGGTTACAACTAATTCACAAAAAAACAAACAATCGTTTCCATTGATATCAATAAATGGCTCTCATTAATTATTATAAAGTTATTTCTGTCTTTCCTGTTATCGAAGTAATTATGTTTGTAAATGTGCAAATTAATCAGAGACAGCTGTATGGAAAGATAAATATTATCCTTACATGTAATCTTTTTCTCTTGCTTTTGTTATGTTCTCATCATTTGTCTGTGTGGGGAGGGGGGGGTGGTGGTGGAGATTTTCCTGGCTCATACCTCTCTACTGCCCAAACAAAATATTACCTCCAATAGATGTCGAGTTAACAAATCTTCGACTTGCTAAAGTCGCTTTAGTTCTATTAGAGAATTAGATTATTTTATTAGAGAGAGGGACGCTGTTATAGAACCAGGACTGTATTTTGGAATGAGGGATTAGGTTTTGATTTTCATGACATAAATCCTATCGACTGTATGGAGGCGGTTTGGCGATTTTGTCCTGTTGGATATTGAATTCCTAGAGTTAGCGAGGGAAATGAAATTTTTTTTAGCCTATGCAATCACAATTTAACACGAGATGTTCTTAAAAGAAAGAGAACTGTTGGCCAAAAATAGGATAGGGTAAGGTGACCATCGGGTCTACCTTTCCTAGTAAAGTTCCTACTGGGCACTAGGTCTCGCCACTATTTCATATAACGCTAGAAAAAATACACGTGTGCCTTCCCATCGGCAAAGTGCCAACCAACCC
>KN889960.1:14391-33253 GCA_000934455.1 Apostichopus parvimensis
GCATGCTATTGGAGTACAGTTTAGAGAGGTATTAGTTAGAGTTCCAAAGGAACTCTAGTATTAGTATTATGAAATTGTCCCAACTGGCTGAGAACCTCTATCGTGTCATGCATAGTCATATAAATACAGGGCGTTGGTCAATTGTCTGACGCTTAAACTAGGGACAATTTAAACCGGCATGAGTGACCTTCTCCCTGGAGTGACTTATAAACGTGTTTTTTGACAGCAGTGGTGTTGAGGCCTAGGGACGAATATATCTCAGCCCGCCCCCCCCCCCACCCCTTTTTGAAGTGCCTTACAAGAAGTACAAGGAATTCCTATTGACTTTTGTAGTGGTCGAAGGTCATTTGAGGTCACCAGATGTCGAAGCCTGACAATGTTGTAAATACGATAACAAATAGGTTCTTTTTTTCAAAATTTATTTCAATTAATCAATTGTAACAATCAAACATAACAAAAGGGATTAGAGTACACAGAAGATTGAAACATACATATTGACAAGAATAATAATAATAAAAATACGAAATAGATATTACATCAAAAAGAGTAGAACATACAGTGGGAAGACAATTGATTGATAGGCTAGAATGTTTAAAGAACAAAACTCGTGAATGTCTTCGGAGAGCAAGGAAAAGAAAGAAAACCTAGGACGGAGAAAGAACTGACATAGTAAGAAGGCAAATCAGAACCCCCAACCCCCCCCCCCCCCCCCCCCCCCCCCTCCCCCACTACACTGCCGCCCCACCATATCATGTAGCCACATCGCTACGAACCAGGCTACAACTACAACATTAAGATGGAATAAAAGACAAGAAGCGTAAAAATACTTAGGTAACAAAAGAGCTTTGTAACAAGTTATGAGCTTAGCAATAGTATGTCTACAGACACTCGAAGAATTCCAGGTCTTCTTAAGACCTCAGTTGAACAATGCTGAATGGAGTTCAAAGGAATTAACGGAAGCACTGAGAGAGACTGAGTTACTGAATCTAGTATTTTGGTTATGTGCGGAATATCGATTACAAAAGAAAAAGAGGTTGTAACACTTAGGTAACGCCGTATTGCCAAATGGGACATAAAGTTGTAAATTCATGACTATTGAAGTCATAAACATTGTGGAAGTTGAGTTCAAAGAAACTAAGAGGATAACTGTGTGAATAAGCCGAGCACATTGTTACGTAACGCACGGCCCCTTTTTTGAAGAACCTGAAGTTTCTGTATTCTGTATTCGCGATGGAGAGTCGTTGAGGGTCCCAGGCAGAGCTGAGGTACGATAAGTACGCTAAGATAACGCATTATCAACATAATTGGAGACTTCTTTTGAGCAAGTTAAATCTCAAACGGTTGTGAATACCGACGCCATTATAGAACCTTTGTTTCACACATAATCAATGTGGTGCTGTCAAGTTAAATTATCGTTAATGTGAACGCCTAAGAATTTGGTAAGAAACAAAAAATCAAAGAAAATAATTAAAATACATTTTCTAAAGTAAAGCATGAATGAACTTGATAGATGGTATATAAATCCACATAAACATATTGTGTGCGGTCTTACGGTTGAATATGTTTCTCATAGAAAATGTGGTCATGATGAAACAACATAAACAAATTGGCTTTCTGATTTTGACAAACTACAACATTTTGAGAGAGTATAGTATGGAAACCTTGAGTTGTCTTAGTTTCACATAAGTGAGTGATTTTCTTTAGATATATTGAATTGTTGACAATTTCGATATGGTAAACATTGGCAGCAAATTTGGTTAGATTAATACCTAGAAATTACTCGCGTTATGTACGAATTGAACAGTTCTCGTTTATACGTACATTCATTTTCGCTAATGGAAGTTCCGGCGATCGGCTTAAATCCATATTGGTGACAATTCGTAAGAAACTGCTCTAATTACTGAGAGTTCACGTTGAGTATTGGGTCATTCCATATCAAATCAAATCAATTTTGGAGTATGTTGTAGTTCGACATCTTTGAAAAATTCCCAGATTTATAGTATGATTGGAACACCATAATATAAACATATTCTGAAAATTTCAGTTGTATTGCTTCACAATTGGCCGACTTTGAAATTCCGCAATTTGATTCAAAATTTCAAAATAAGGCAAAACACCCTCCTGAAATTTTTTGTACAAACAGGGTGGTACTATATCTCTTCCAGAAAAAATTATCAGATTTTTTCAACATGACGCGTTTTGAGTTATTGGCTGTCAAAGACGACCTCTTTTGTACATCGGAGCAACTTAATAACTTCATAAATTAATATTGAGAAAAGCTAAAACCCTGAAAAATGTTTAGGTGTAAGAACTTTATACTTTTAATTAAAGTATAAAACCCTGACAGCACTAACATGGTTACTTTGGTAAAAAATTGGCATCAAAACCCCTTCCTCATGCTGAATCGCAGCATGAAATAGCAACTTCAGAGTTGCACAACTTGCAAATATATTATAGGAAAGCATTGTAATCATTGTTATGTATTGTTTGTACTAGACATAATAACCTCTGAAAGAATCAAGTACCCTGTAGCAATGGTTTAGGAGCAATGCATCACTAAAAATAGCACCTTTCTTAGTGAAAAGTACAAAAATCAAATATTTTGACACTTTTAAGCTGACATAACTCCTCAAGACAATATTTTTGTAGCCTAATTTTTTATATTCCTCTATATGCATCTGTAACAGAAAGGTAGTAGGATGTTTAATTGCTGAGAAATAAGACCTCAAAAGTCAAGAAAATGCCAAAATGCAACGGTGGCGACAAATTGAGGAATTTCAAAGTGTGATAAATCGGCCAATTGTGAAACAATGCAACTGAAATTTTCAGAATATGCTTATATTATGGTGTTCTAATCATACAACAAAAATGGGAATTTTTGGAGAGGGTGCAGCAACAGCCATCCGTAATTTGACACGGAATGACCCTATTGCTCAAAACACATTACAAGCTACATTATTGCCAGGTAAACGCACGGCAGTTAAACTTTTCCATACATAGCTCACGGTTCAAAGGTTGTGTCGTGCGGTTTATTTTATGCTATCCGATGGAGTTCCGTGGTTATTCTAATAATTCTAGCAAACCGAGTGCTTAAAAATACGGTGGCCCTGAAAGAACATACAGCATCGTCCATTTCGGATACTGCGGCATAGGACGAATGCATTCCCGCCAGTCTTTACCATACACATTATACAGTTTACGTGAATTCCGTACAGTTTTATGTACAAACTTGTGCATATGACGTCAGAAAACCGAACTTTCAATCGAATGTAAGATTGCAATAATTCAATGAGATTCAGATTCCACCATGACTCCGTAATGCTCGCGTAGCGTCCGTTTTTATGGCTGGCGTGAGTGAAATGTTCGAGCTAAAATTATTTAAAGGCATCGAAGGCTCGCCCCAAACCGCGTGCCGCGCTCTGAAAAAGTTCACTTTCCGTTGCTTGCAAGTGAAGTTTTCTTCTTGTCGCTATAAAATGCAGACAGTAATGAAACGTGATACCTTGTTATCTTTTATCTGGACCTAAGATGTCCATCGCTGCTATGTACACTGTGTTGTGGGTATTGGCCGTAGCTATATGTATTGACTGTACACTAGTGTCTAACTACCGACGGTAGCAAGCTGTGTGTGTGTATTTTCTGGGATCGATGGTGGTGTCTAACACTTCTGTTACACCTCATTCGAAACTATAGGTCAGATTACCGGCATGAGAGGTTTCTTTGTGCGCGAGTCTTCACACCCTTTAAGGTAGATATGTTGTGTCATGTTCTTAGACCATTGCTTTCAAAGTCCATTTCTCTAATGATATATGCGCAGTATCTTTATGATAATAGTTGTGCAGTGTTGCGCAGTGTAGGCGACTGTTCGTCCTTTGACAAAGATCAAGTTTTACTATATGTTCCTCTTCGACGGGACTCGTGATATCTCGCGTGACGTAAACACCGGCGTGATAACACGGTTACAGTCTCGATGTAAGTGGACTGGGATCATGAGCGCAGATCAGTTTTAGATAATGGTGGGGACGCGTGTCTGTTCTCTGATACTATCTAAGCGGAGCGCAACCATGGGTTCGCTTTTTTTGGCAGATATATCTCCCAGATCGCCGGAAATAACACTTCCCAGACCAAATGATGCTCCCAAACCTCCTTAAGTTTTATATCTCATGGCTTAGAAAGTTTGTTTGGGGAAAAACATGGGCGTCTGCAGAAAAAAAAATCAGGTGACAAATAATCCAAGTAGACTTTTGTATACGATGGGTCTGGGGTCCTCTCCCAGAAAACAATTATGGACTGCCGCAAATGCAATTTCCGTCCTATATTTAACAACTGTGGATAAATATAATAAAATGAGAACTGCTGCATGTCATTTGCACAATGCTGTATCAAACTGCGCCAAAGTTCAATACAGGTGAATTTGAAATGCAGCGTTTGGTCAAGACAAATTGATGGGGACACGGTATATCTTGTCTCCACCACTGAAAAAGTTGGTGGGGACGCGTCCAGCTGTCCCCGCCAGGATCTGCGCCCATGACTGGGATAGAGAGGTGGACCAAGTTGTTGTGGTTTTCGTGCACAGATTCTAAATTGGGGGACTTTTCCTAACTTAAACAGTCCTACTATTTAATCCGAAGACGTTGTGGGCTGTTAATTCGTTTGGCCTATACTTAGTAAATTTGGTTCTTCAGTTATACTTGAGGGACAAGAACACTTTAACAAATATTCGCGCCATAAATTATACGTTCCTGTAATTGGAAGGTTAGTTATTTCACATTCGGTGATTTTCCCGAAACAAGAATAGTCATATTCTAATTCCAGGTAGTAAAGGCTATATTTTCAGTTAGGGGGGGACTTAAGGAAATAATTTTGCGGTAGTTCTAAGGGACCAAAGAGGAAGTGAGCTTTCTTTTTAGCGGAACAGAAGTGCAGATTCTACCGGTGAGAATAGTTATCTTGGATCGTCGCAGACCAAAAATATTCTACAAACCTGAGATAATATTTTGAAGATATGGTTAATTCTAGTAGTATACCGCTGGAGATATAAACCGCGGTCCACAGAAATTCGGACAACCTTTTGTGGCCACCACATTGTTTTGCTTCCGTGTCAAATAGTTCAATGGGGGTGTGTTTCGTTAGCGGCTAAGCCCTCACTGACGACGGTATCATATCGTGCTGTACGTATGTATATATGATATATATATCTAGATGTAAGTTTGTTCATCGACACAGTGAAGGAACCACACCGCATATATCTTTATATTCAGGTAGTATGAAGGCTACCACCTACCCTACCATGAGAAGAACTATATTTCTCACTCTTTCAGATTCAATATGACGCCAAAACGTCGGCCATACTTTGCCTGTTGTAACATAGAGTTATACTGAAGGTAAGATTTTGCATTATTTAGGCCTAAATAGACTGATTATAGAAGATTTATCATTCCGTTGTAAGTTCACTGTCAAATTGATACAACCACGCTATATAGATCTTTATTAGGGGTTAGAGGTATACACCCATTTAGCATGTTACATTGTACGGTAACTATGACGTTTATCCTATCGGATGTCACCAATATTAGTCCCAAACGTTTCCAAATGATAAGGGTTGTTAAATCATTTCATAAAATAGTCTTTGGAGCAGGTTCTGGCCTTCCAGATCATATCCCGATATATATACGTTGTAGCGAGTCATAGGCCTTTGTACGTGTCAGTGAGAGAATATTATTTGAGCGTATCAGCAAAATGGATTTGTCACGGTTACAGCATGATTGACCGTTATGTGATGTTTTTAACATATATTAGGGTTATTTTTATATACTTTGAGAAACCCGTATGACAACATTTATTACGGAAACGCTGGTTTTATTTATTAATATATCGGATTTGTTTCCTTTTTTTAATATTCGGTTTAAAGTCTATAGACATTTACATATATCTCCAATATGATATATCACTGCTCAAGTTACGCAATGACGTGATGTGTGCCGTAGAAATTAAAAATAAATAAATACATAACAACATCTTAACTACGATGTCATAAAGTTGCCAAAATATATAAGATAATGTCATCAATGAAACTGAACAAAGTGAATTTCTACAACACAATTCCGCAATGGCTGTAGGAGTTCCTATATATACTAACAGATAAACACACGAAAATTATTTACGTGACATTGCATTACGTTAAAGCATAGTTCTTGCATTTTTTTTTGGGGGGGGGGGGGAGTTCTTTTCTCTATTTAAATATAAATCATGTTTTACTTTGTACCAGGTACCATGACCCGAAAAGTTCTCTTATTTCTGGTCCCGCTGCCTGATTGCTATATAAGTTTATAACGATTTATCAGCAATTGGATATCTTTGTAATTTGATGGCAGAGATATAGACGAAACTAAACGAAATCTATTTACATATACAAACATGCATGTGCTTCAGTCACCTGACATAGTAACATCCAGACATAACTCTTGAGTGATATATCAGTATTGTACGTCCCCAAATATCCTACATTATCCTGATAGGACAAAGTTATATTAACTTCACACTGAGCCTAACCATTACAGGCTCATCGATCCATCTCGACCCAATGACAGATTAGGCCTAAATCTAATATTACTTGGGGCAAGCAAAAAAAAGGTGAAATAACGAAAACGTTTTGGGGGTTACCCCCCGTGTTCATTATTCATATATGACACCATGTCATTTCATGATAAGGCTGTAAACACGCGCCTATATACTATCTTTTCGCTGCAATAGCATCGGGGTTTCCCCGCATTTATCACCATCCACTTTGTACGTGGGTCTAATAGCGTATAGTTACTAAATTTACTGGCCAAGCGAGTAAGTAAAGGCACCATCAAAAGTTCTAAATCCATCTACTAGTATAATATACAATCGTTCTAAATTAGAAAGTTGATCATTTGAACTAAGTAGACTAACTAAAGGGGAATCCATAATTATCGCCATTTTGAAAACCCCCCTTTTTTTCTTCTCTCGTCAATGAAAAATGACCTTTGGTTCTTCGTCTAGAATAGTTGGTATTACGTCATCTGTTGACGGCGGGTAAGTCCCGTTAGTGGTGTAACTTCCCCTTTTCTGGTGCGTTGCAAAATATATAGTGTGAAGACATGTATTGCAATTCCGCCTCGTCACTCAAAGAATGCAGTTGGACAAGAAAGGACTGGATAACGTGAAGAGTTGGAAACTGAAAACGAGTAAGTATAATTATAGCAGAATTTGAATTCCAACCAATCCCTAAACCAGGAATAGCTGTCTGCATGTTTCTGTCAAGGTTATATAGTTAAGTATAGACTTTTGTGTACATCACTATACTCTTTAATAATCACAAATCCAAGTAGCTTAAGCAAGTCGATAGGCCTGTTACCTTCTTCTTTTTCTGTTTTGAAATGATTATTTCAAAAACATAAAATTCTAAGACAGCTTCATTCTCGTCGCATGAAAACTTCTTCGACTCAAAGAATCCGAACATGAGAATAAAATTGCAATTTTAATTTAATAATACCTTGCTAACTATTTGTATGTGTATTAGGTAAGAATTTCTGTACAACCAGGTCAAACCTCGAATCTCCACAAACGTTAAAATTTACTCACTATTAGATTAATGAAAATTCCTGGATTATAATAGATGGTCTGCTGATGATTCTGCAGTTTATTTTTCCGTTCGCCTAAGAAAAAAAGAAAAAGAATCAATGACCTGAAAAGCATGCATTTTGTTTTTAATACCAATATAGGTACAACAAAGAAATTCTTTCCCGCCAAAATATAATCCGTTTTTTTGGGGGGGGGGGGCTCTATACAACGATACACAATAGCTAATCGCATTGTTTTACTTTTTATAACCTATTGCGTCGCTATCGTAAAGTTACTTTGTCAAGATTAATCGGTCGAGGTTCAGACACTGTGCTATTTATATGCACCCATCGTCATGATGGTGGTTAACGGAAGTACAAAACAGAGTGTACATATATATTTTAAGCAGGCAGCTCCTTCAAGTTTAAGGCTTCTCTCTTTTGCTTCTCCTTAACTTGTTCTGGTGGCTAAACTGTGTTCTGCGGGAGATATATCAAGAGTCTCGATATGCCCCCTCCCCCACCTTCCTCACACCATCCCACCTCACCCCACCCCCCGTAAGCTATTTAGTAAACTAATTTGTTGAAATATATTTACTGCATATCGCTAATAGAGCGGACAAAGCTACTACTGTTACCATGGAGTTCTCTTTCTAACTCCATGCTAAAACATAGACCTATACATTTGTACTAACACACGTGGTGGTCTTCGTTATTGGGTTCTACAAGGGTACTTTTTTTTTAAAGAAAATTCACCCAAGAAAGAACCTGGTCACGAAAAACCAAACGACAAATCCTCTCTCGACCCCAGTCCCGTTCTATCGAGACTGTGACTGCGTGATCATCGTCAGGTGTGTATCACGATTCCCCTACAGACGGGAACTAATGCTACACATGATCTTAGCCGAAAGGCCTACAAGGGTGCGAACATCTACTGTCAGAGTCATATGGATTCCTTACGTAGGTCACACGAACTTTTTTAACGTAAAAAAACCTGCAACTAGGAGCCTTGCGTTGCTAACACAAAATCCCTTATCGACATACAAACTAAATCATGTTGTCTCCAGGGCCTCGTAGAAGGGTGCGAACACATTTTCAATCGGACTGATAAAGCAAATTGGAATAACACAATCCTCGGTCGTAATTACTTGTTGAGAATAACACCTAACACTACAGTAACTATTCTTAGTGCTAATTCGCGGTAACTGGGAATTCCCCTTTTAGTGGCGTGGTTTCCTCTTTTTGGCGATTCACGTATCATGCCGGTACCTACGGTGTGGTTAAAAATAAGGTCCCTTGGCAACCTATACAGGGTTGTAGACTGAAGGTATCAGTTTGTTACAGGTAAAGGTACCGATGACATGGTGTCACGACTTTTGTACTGCAGGTTTCGACTTTGGTATTTCACTTTGTGGTGAAAAAGACCAACACATATAATAACAGTAATAATAAAATTTGACTTTGCACGGACTTATGATTACAGACAAAACTAGGAAAGCAAACAAATATATATATATATAATTGTTAGAAGCTACATTGACACCACTTTAACATGAAAGAAAAGAGAGGGCAAATACTTTATCACGTTTAGGGTAGTGGGAAGGGTCGCAGTTTAATCGTAAACAGTGTTCTTAGTATTATTTTCAAATCACCTTTGGAGGATTTCGGTCATAAAGGCACCCAACAAAACTGGCAACCAGACGTTTTTAACATACGCCACTTAATTCAAAAGTGATAATAAAAAACTAAAGAATCCTTTCCGAAGATATTTTAGTGACAATGTATGCTACAGAATATTTAGGATTCAAAATAAAACCTGGCAAGATGTCACTTTCTGGGTGCTCAAGGGAGTCCATGAGTCCATGTGTCACGTGTGACGTCATAATTTTATGCATTATTAGCTACATTCTAGTAACGTATAGAGAAGGTCTATTCATTACAAAAGCTAACAATGTGGGAGAGGGGGGGGGGGGTATAAGAAGGTCTGCTACACCTGTTACGTATGTTACCTTTGTTTTGACGTCATGATTATATGCATCAGAATGGAGGTCTTCTTTAAAATGTCTATTGAGATGGCCTGTGCATTCTCAAGGCCGCTGCCAATGGGACATATTTGAGGTCTGTCACATACCTGTTACATGATATGACAGTATTGAGGAGAGCTTGTGTCATGTGTGACGTCATAATTACATGCATCAGAATTGAACTTTATTTAACATATGTAAAGAGATGGTCATTGCATTCATCAATGCTGGCAATGGGATAGGTGTAAGGTAGGTATGTCACACCTGTTACATATGGCAGAGTAAATATCAACATCAAGAAATTTAAAGAAGTTAAAAGGAAGAATTCAACAATACCACAAAATCGTTCATTTGTTTACAGAAATATCTCTAACTGTATCTGCTGCCACGTGATCGAATAGAAACGACTTGTAGGAAACAAGAGGACACGTCATTACGTGTCCAGATGACGTCATCTTTCCCGAGTGAGATTTGATGGGTGGAACTGGTTGGTATGACTACTAACATAGAATAAAACAAACATTGGGTGTTAAGTGGTATATGTGACAACTTGCTGACTATACAAGGAAAGTTTCACATGAGTGTGTTCTTACTATATATCACAGTACAGTGTATCAGTACATCACATTGATTCCGTCATAACGCTAGAGACAACGAAAGGTTTGCTCATCAGACGAAGTGAGTTAGAATTTTAGATTAAATGTGCATCTCTATCTGAATTGGCACATATTATACAACTTTCAATGTTATCTTCAATTTGGATAATTCAATACAAAATCAATTCGTACTGATGCCTATGACGTCACAGTAGAGATACGATGTTTGGGTGCAGGCAGCCATACAGATCCCAAACTGACCGCCACGTGAGGTCACAAGTTTCTCACCATTTAATTGTGTTTATGTTCAATGTTGACTCATGACAAACACATAGTTCCTTTATAATTTAGTACCCCTCCCCCTAACTCCCACCCACCCCCCTTTTCCCCTACCCTCCTTTCCCCCTTAATCTCCTTTCCATGTTATTCATTGCCACTTTAACAGCGAAGAAGAGATAAAAAAACATAACCTTTTGTATTTTGTAAAATCACAGAAGAATTATAGCGCCATCTAACGTAGCAGCCTGACATGGAACTTGCAGCATTTCGGAGTCCGAGAAAGTTGCAAACCTGACGAAGAAGAAGAGGACAAAACATTAACAAATAATGGAGAGGTGGGGTGGGGTGGGGGTAGGGGTAGGGGAATGGGAGGGTTGGAGGGGTATAATATTAGAAATCACGGTACGAAAGAAGTTCTGTTTAAATTCTTATTGAAGGTAGAAATCTCACTGGTATCAATAGTTTTGTATATTATTTACAGACGGCTCATATTTTAAGCCTTCAACTTCTTCTTTGATGTACCTCTCATATTCGTCCGTCCGTGGTCTCTCCAACTACGTGAATACGATCATCAAGGGCCATCGGAATCACCACGGATAATATTGCTGAAACTTTTCCGATCTTTGAAGTAGTATCAACGATGGCAGCTTCGCATCGTTCCTCACATTTCATGTAAGTACGTTCGATAACATGTACCGATAAATCGATTCCTAAACATCGCGATATTGACGGTGTATAAATGACCTTATCGTCGAATTGACCACCTGAACAAGAAGGAAAGAAGTAAAAGTATGAAAAGTCTGTGTCCAATATATTAGGTGATGATTGAATATATATATATATCCTACATAGTATATCAATATAGAAAGAGAAAATAGACTGTGGGGATTTATTAATATGCACATCAAATGAAACAAATTGTAAGAACTGAACATATTTTTTTTTACATCAGTCGATATAGGTTGTTGCTCTCTCGATGTATCGATGACCAGATGACCAATAAGTTATGAGTCAAAATGAAACACTTCAATACCCCAAGAAGGCAGGAATCGAAGATTAGAAGGTATATCCATTTTAACTTTTTTTTTACCTATTCTTTTTACGGTATCCTTGACACAAAAAATGACTGAAATGTCTTCATTAATAAGTCTTTCCATTGTCAATCGATATTATTTTGTTTTCTTTCACATACATTGATCCACAGGATTTTGTGCAAGAGGTTGAACTATGACCCGGCAGTGATAGACAGTAACCACGTGACTTCACCGGTGGAAAATAGAAGGAAGATACGATAGTTCTGGGCAGTTTTTTATCCAAGGATAAGTCGGCAGATTAATAATATAAAGAGGATGACTAAAACAGTAAGTTTTGCATGTTAACCTCTCCAAATTATTCCTATAATGCAAAACCCTGTATTTTTGTCCACGCGGCTCACTCACATACATTAGAAATCGACTCAATGAAATAGTTAATCCTGAAGTTTACAGTAGTATACTTACGCAATTTAACGTACCTCGTACCTTTTAATTTTTTTTTAATTTAACGTACCTAATTTAACGTACCGTTGTAGCGGGGGGGTGAGAGAGCAATATGAGGGGCATGCAAGATGACAGATAAACGTACGTTTTTGTAGTGGTATCCGCTATATACGCATACTTCAGGGAAATATATGCAAAGGATCGCATTTTGTTTACCTAAACACCCCGCCATCTTTCCGCCCAATTCTGGCTATGGAATCGAAAAGCGAAAGATCCCTTTAACTTTAAGCAAACAACGAGAAACCTACTGCCATTCAATTCCATTGACAAACATTATATTAACTATATCATTGCCCAACATAATGACTAACCGCAGACTGCAATAATAAGGTTAAATTCAGGATAAAAGTCAACCGTTCTAAAGAACTTTTCATAGGTTTGTCACTCGTCCAAGTCAAATCCACTCATACACAGCAAATGGGATCCTTGTCACGTCAAACAACATTTGTCATCAAGAGTTCAGCGAAACAGAGTCAACAAATACAGTTATTTTTTTCTGAATATGGCATAACTGGTATAAACACCATTGAGATCACACAACGTACGCTTTTATAACAAAGTCAATGCACGGAGTCGATAACACTCGGGAACGACTATTCGTCGTTTCAATATAGGCTATATACAAAAGCAAACCGGGAACAATGAACTTCTTTTTTTTAGATTTGTTTCTAAATATGATTTGAATGTTTACAGGTTAGATGTTGAAGGAAAATGACTGGTAACTTATCACATGATGTGCAGTGGGCAAACTGAAGGAGATATTTAAGGCAGTTTATAGGCATGTATAGGCCCTTGCAGAACAACGTAGTAAATTTGTTTGCCGGTGGGTAAACAGACTTGTTCAAAGGTGAGGAACCTTTGAACCGTAATTGCTTATACATTCTACACAGTCATGGTACGGAATATTGAAAGTGCCATATATATGGCCAACGTTTTAGCTATCCAATTGGGGGGGGGGGGGGTAGTTTTTACCAAGTGAAAATTACTACAAGGCACAGGAGACAACATGATTTAGTTTGTATGTCGATTAGGGATTTTATGTTAGCAACGCAAGGCTCCAAATTGCAGGGTTTGCACGTTAAGCAAGTTCGTGTGACCTACGTAAGGATTCTATAAGCTTCTGACAGTAGATGTTCGAATAGTATCCAGGTTCAACCAAACAGATGAAGCTTTTTTTACGAGACGGAAAGTAAATCTAAACAACGTTATCATCCAAACCTAAATAATTATTCTCAAATATGCCGTAAATGTCCGTTATAGTCGCGTCCTGTTGTCTACGGAACACGTGCCTCATCGACCTGACAAAGGGTTAAATATGTAAACTTGTATAGCGCATGGGAGCACGTCACGTGACCCTACATGGTTGGTACGTTTTCGTACTATGGAGTGATCCCTCCAGGTCATCTTCAGTTCGATGACTTATAGGCAGTGTGGTAGAAAATGGGACATTGTGAGTGGTAGCACCAGGTTTCCGTACATAGTAATAGTTTTCGACAAGCGCCCTCGGAAAGGGTCATTTACCGATACACGGAAAAGACTGCTTGCGTTTTGCCGCAATCATAGTTGGTGAGCGAAAATTGAACCTTGGTCGAGTTTGTGTAACAAGTGTGGACAAGGGATGTTTGGTAAGATTTTCCCAAATCAATGGAAACAAACAGTCGCCAGTTTCGATTGAAAAAAAAAACAGGGCTCATCAACCGATGCCCTGTAGATCCATCAATCGTATCGCTATTCCTCAACAATGATGGATGAAACGTTTATCAAAATTAAGACGGTTTTGGTGAATTATCTCCAATTTCAACATGTTTCTTTGTTTTTAGATCATTCCATGGAAGCAAACTAAATCTGTGGTACTGTTTCGTCATTTGTCCGCTGTGAGAAAATGAAGCATCGCAGCCGCCATAGTTAATGGGTGAAGCCAAAGATAATCATCGGTTACAGTTAGTTAAATAGGCATCGTGTTGGAATTGGCAGTCTAGATGAATTTTGTTCACACGTTCCAATTGTTGGTGAATACAAGGTTAAATTTAAGCATTTGTTTGGCTACCCATTCACCAATTCCCAGGATCTGTAGATTTTCTAAACAGTTTGCACGCTATATGGGGGTACCCTGGAGTACCTGGCGACAATGTCACTAAATAACCTAACTTTTCAAGGAGGTAAAGGATACTAAAATCACAAGTATATTATTAAAGGTTGTTACAGAATATACAGTCTGGCCTTAAAATAGCAAAATGCCCAAACATTCTTCACTTTGTAAGTCACATGGACCTGTGCAATGCATTTGGAAGCGAGATGAAAAATAGGCTACATAGGACAAATAATAAAAGATAGTTACGCCGGTCACAGATTTTAATAAATCAGTTACATGATGAATAGGTATCCACCGGAAACGACACAGTTAAATTAGCAAAAATGTTGTATTTCAAATTTGAAGCTTTGCTCAGCATAGATTTAATAAAGAGGAATACATTCTCTCTTCTCTTCAACTCTCATTATATATATTTTATTTCTTCAAAAAAGAACATTCACGTATCCCCTTCAAAGCATCCATAATATACACTTACTATCAAGGTGCTGATGTAAATTTAGTAGTGAATTAGTAATATACCAGTTCCACGAAATTTATCCACAAGTTGAAACGAGTGATTTAGTGTTACACACAAGCTATGTTATGTTTACACAAATTAACAGGCATATGTCGAAGTTGTGTCAAATGTCAACGTTAGTTAAAGGCTTAGTGTGGAAAATCACCTTCCAACAGGAGATCGAGAAACGATTTATAATAAATTCGAACCAACAAGATCATTTTCTAAAGAGACTATACAATTATACAATGATCAGTACATATTGCTTCCATACTTTAGCTGGCCAAAGGTTACAGGCCATCTTTGTTTTATTGCGCTAACTTTGAGCAATAAATGAAATTGTGAAAACCGTTCGAAAAGTACCTTTCTTAATTTCTGACCAACCCAACGTATTCACAGCATGTAGAGACTAATTAAGAATTTTTATATTAGATAATTAATAGTCTATGATGCTATATAGCTTTACAAACGCGTCAAGGTTTGACCATGACCTGAATTTTTAACACCTTTGAGAACAAACCTGATAACATTTCAGGTTTCAAAAGACATTTCATGAAGATTCAATAGCCTTCCAAGTTATTCCTATATAGCCATTACGCTTGGTTAATTGGAGAATTTAGTGTGTCACGTGGAATGATTGCTTCAAGGATGCATGGGCAGTGAAATGCTTTCCTGGGTGACTATATGATGTGCATTGTTATCATATTTTGGAAGCAATACTCAATAAGATTGAATCATCCTCTGCGGATAGTTATAATAACTATACAACATTTATGATTAATAACGCATAGAGAGACTACGTATTATTAACACTCTATCCAGTGTAAATCGGCAAATTTTGACGCGGCGACGTTGTTTGGGCGCAATTTTGACGCAGCGACGTTGTTTGGGCGCAATGAGTGGGTTTTTGTGGATCTGGTTGTAGCTGTTGATGCTAAGTTAGGCTGCACTAAGTTCAGTTTTGGTTCTTGGGTTAGCCACAAAGCAGTCGGTTATTATACGGCATAACAATAACTATATGAATCCTTTATTATCCCAAACAGAAATGATAATTCATCAGCACAATCATCGGATTATGATGATGAGACGTCCGCTCGGACGGCTGCTGCCTCAAATCCAACCGTCCAAATGTCATACAGAAACGAGGTAATGGTAGAATCCTGTTTCTATGGTTATTGTATTGGTTCAATCCATTGTATAATTGGGCGGGGTGGGGGCGAACAACTTCGAACGTCTTACTTGTGGATGTCAAAACGGAACGCCATGCTTGAGAACGCAGACGGCAGTTCAGGTACAGGTCAAGTCACTGGTTAGAAATACGAAACTTGGTAAACCTGTTAAGGTTATAATATGAATCACTCTCTAAGTGAACAGGAAATGATGAACTATGCCAACTTTCAATATCAAACAGGCAAAACAGTATCATCAAAGTCTTACAGGGAGATAATAAAAAACCCACTCACAAACACGAAATAAAACGAAACAAAGCATTCCGTACAATGGACAAGTGTAAAGAGATAGAGAGATATTACTAAGTATAGACTGGTGAAGGAGAAACAAACATATGAGTCCAGGATCGGGTTAAAGTAATACTGTTTCCTGGTCGACGTGCCAAGTTCATTTCAAACTTGTGTAGTTACTATACTAACGGAATAATTTTACCACTAAAGTAAAGGAAAGACATGTTTGGTCACACTAGGACACCCTCCTAAATGTTACCTATACTTTATGAATTGATGAATTTCTCTAGTTTCTCCATTGTTTCATGTTTTTTTTATTTGCACGGACACTTTCCATGTAGTAGTATACAAATAAAAGGCTCAAAAGGTCATGCATGTTTATGGTCAAGCTTTGTACACATTTTTTTCTCTGCCACATTGAAAAGCAAAAAAAAACAAAAACAAAAACAAAGATTCTCAGTTGACGATGTAAAATGTGTTGGAATAGTTTAATGGGTTTAAAAGTATTCATTTTGTTGGTAATACAGACAGACAGACAGACAGACATACAGACATACATACATGCAATGAGATAGATAGTCTTTAGCCCTTTAATATTTAATATCTGCAAACTTTCTCACTAAAGCAAAATATGTCTTATGAAAACTGGAATAGCCATGCAACTTTGAAAATCTATTCAGGCCTGGAAAAACATGTTTCTTTGAGGTCAAGAAAGGTGTCTCTTCCCCCACCCCTTCCTCCTCTTTTCACAGACAACACAAAATACATCATTATTAAAACAAAATTAAAAAAAAACCTTAAGGGTTAGCCAATTTCACATAATTCAAATGTCAAAATATTAACATTGACCTATATAGCTTGATTCTTATTTTCAAGACCGAGTTGTGTCGAGGTAAGTTTAGATTTTTCTTTCTGCAGCAAGATAATAAAGTTAATCCCACGTCTACACAAGAATGCTGTTAAATCATTCGTATAGAATTAATGTGTCTTCACACCTGGCATGTATGTTATAATAGATTGAACTGTTGGAAAAGTTTACATAAATATTTATTTAGATGACTAAAAATAGTTTCAATAGTCCAGGGGAAAAGTACACCAGTTTTGAAAGCAACCAGATCTATCGATTGAATTCATCGTTCTATTGAGGAATGTATATATATATATATATATATATATATATATATATATATATATATATATATATATTCAATAGTTCAGACATAGTTCGTAATATCTGGCATTCTCTGCTCAGGTGAACTTTGAACTTAAAAATGGAATTTATATATACAAAGCGACCCTCATTTTACACACAGTTTAAACACATGTAGTTATAAACATAAAAGGGTTCGTCTCAAATGTGGTTGTTCTAAACTTTTGAACTGTACACTATAGAGAGACTCAGATTATGACCCATATTAGAGTCCAGCCTGATTGGCAAAGCGCATGCGCCGTGGATATTCACTTCATAGCGCATATTGTTGGTATATGTTCTTAACGGCAGCCTCGGCAGGGACAATCAACGTCTAACTATGACCCTAGACTGTACTATGACATTAAATCAAATTTTGATAATGAACGGAGATTCTGGAGGCTGCAATTGATTTCTAAACAAAATGACTGAAAAGTTTATATATCTTCAGAACCAAATCCGCATCTTCATAGCAATTTGTAAACACAAATAATGAAGTTTTTCAAATCTGGTGATATTTAGTGATTCCATTTTGGCAACATGATGTCATCGTGGCAATTAAGTGAAATGTTTTGGGTTTTTTTTTCCCTTATAGTATTTATATATTCAATCACATATGATCTAATAAAGATATCATCTCACTGTTTCAGATTCTCATGGGAGAGTAAAGCTTTTGAAAAGCATCTAATATGATGACGTCGCCATGACTACCCATTGTGATCCTATCTCCTAGCCAAAGAGCGAGGGTTAACCAGTCAAAGAGTAGGTAACATCTAACTAACCATATCTCGACTGAGCCATGGTGGTGTTTTCACTGGTGATAACTCACGGATAACTCACGGATAGTTTAGTGAGTACTATGCTTTGTTTCTTCCTAGTTTGACACCGCATCGTTAAGGGGTGTGGTGTCCTCCACGTCTAATGAAATGGGGGGGGGGGTCAGAAGTCACAGCACCGGGGACCGGAGTCAATAAGGGGGCCCCGAAGACATGGAAGGGGCTCGGGAAAATTATTAGATATGTTTTCTCATTCTGATGAAAATTAATGAACAACAATAAACGAAAAGTGCAAATATAGGGGAGGGCGGGGGGGGGGGGGTTAACTGTCCCTGGCACCCGACCTACCTCCCGACGCCCTCTGAATCAGCAGCGGGAGACTCACGTGTTAAGAAAGTTAAAGGGCATAGGCTACTATACTCCAATGAAGTGGACTGCTGTACAAAAACTGCTGAATAAAATGATAATTGGCTGCATCTAAAGTAAGTCAAAACCGCATCTTCTTAAAGCATCTTGTATCGCGAAAATATAGAACGTTATAAATAGGTGTCGATGCATCTGACAACACCAGAGTTAATCACGCAATAATCATGGTATGTGAGCTTAATTATTATTTTTTTTTAAGTTTCCTTATAATATTTATTTATTTATTTTTTTTTTTACACAGGGGAAAAAATAAATTGGGAATGTATTTCTTTATTGAAGGTAAGTGTTACCGCAATATCCATTTAAAGTAGCGTAGTCTTAATCGCGATCCCCCCCCCCCCCCCCCCCCCCCCCCCCCCTTTTCTGCTAGCTATTACTACGAAAAACTTGCAGGATAAAA
>KN889962.1:0-13643 GCA_000934455.1 Apostichopus parvimensis
GGATTGAATGATAAAGAAAAAACAAGGCCATATCCATCCCTAACTTCTGTAATCCAATATGTACATACATTACACCCCTGTGTGACCCCGAGCCATATCGATGACATATATGAACCGCCCTCATAAATTCATCCCAATGTCGGGAGTCCAATTATCCAAAACCAACAGCAATCAAAAAACAAAATGTGGGTTTATTCATAGAGCGAGCTCTACTCGCCATGGTTCAGAGACAAATAATTGAACCGCTCCTTTCTATCTGTCATGTCAAAGCTAGAAATCAGAATCTATATGTAAATATATCTATGTATATCATTTTTAAACTCACACTTCAAAATACACCAGACTGGGCCTCCCTCTTTTTATCGTTTTCATCGCTAAAGAACGATTCCTGCTTTGTACTTGAACATTTCTCTTTGCTTTATTGTTTGAGAAATTGAACGCTTAGTCGATACCTCCGAGGAACGAGAACGCTCTTTTATAACCAGATCATGTAATGTAGTCTCTGCGGCGTATGGTTCTTTACCGAGTACATTAAGAATACAAACATGAAGGTTCTCGCCTCTTTCTCATTTCCCCCAGATCTAGAATTCTTAGAAAGTTCCGTCAAATTAATTCAAGATTCAACATTTACTACGCATTAAACACCTTTTGTTAGATCGCGCTGAGGAAAAACACTTTTATCATACAAATTACTTCGTTTTGTTTTCCGATCCATTCGGGAAGGAATTAATGACTCGTATGTAATAAACTCACTCACAGGGGAGGGTGGCTTAAAATGTTTATTTATGAAGTTTGCCTGCATTTATGATACTCTCTCGAGGAAACTTAAATTTCTGTTTCTCTTTACTCAGTGTTTATAATGGCATCTTGGAGATGTCTGTTAAGGCCATGTAATAATGTAACAGCAATTGCATTATACATGTGCAGACAGAGTATGATTAAGTTCTTACATTTTGAGGATTGAACATGGTCATTTGAGGATTATCTTTGCAAAATTTTGGGATTATCCTGTGGTCAGATGTTTATACAATCCTCAAGCTGTAAGATAACAATCTTCTTGCTAAGAAATTATGATTGCTATAAGTTTGGCAAAGTCTGGGACCAAATATTAAACATCAGTTAAAGGACTTGGCGGGGTTGACCCTGAGGTTAGGATTCCTATATAAATGACCCATACTGTCCATAAATTGTGTTACATTTCCATTGATCAGAGACCTTTGACCCTTGACCGAATGTCAATCCATGATACAACTTTTTTCAAAATATATATTTACGTACGGCTTACGGTTTACGAGTGAATTACATACTGACACTTTGGTAAATGTGAGTTGGGTGGACTATGCTGTGTAGCAGACTGTTGTTATCCTTAACCATTGATCACAGGGCAAAAACCTTTAGCTGTGACCGAGGAAAAAACTAAGTTAGCATTGTTCATCACCAATGTAAACAATAGTTGTCAGACCCTACAAGTGGTGAAAGTCATACTTCAACAAAATTAAATTGAACACTGGTTTGGATGAATTAGCATGCATTGCTAAATGAAGTTTTTATCATTGTTGATTGCACCCTACATATTGTTAGACTATATTTCAGGCGGAATTTTTCTTAATTTTTTTTTCGAGAAATTCGGGTCATCATTTTGCCAAGGAGTACGTGTTTACACCGACGGGCTTGTTGCCAGACCAGTTTACTGATGATCCGATTGGCGTTTGATGATTGGACTTTAATAGCTTATATAGGCAGCTGCGATTGAACATGCTGTGATGATTTCTATCCTTTTCGGCGACTTACATTCATCCATTGGTGAGTTTACTGTGCATTATCCATTAGGTTAATGCATGGTCAGCTGACGACGATGGGCCAATCAGATTCGAGAACTATTTAACAAGTTTAGTATGAATGAATGGTCAATCGATCAATGTTTAACTTGTCATAGTAACATACTGAAGCACTTTATACATATATAGCCACACTAAAAGCATTATAAAAGTAATGGGATATTTTATTAACTATAATATCATAAATAAAGTACTCCAAATCTAAATCTGGAGAGTCCGAACTGTCGGAACAAATACTTTTTGAAACGTTTAAGCAATTTTCAGCATGTCAATTTTGTGAAGACAATAAACAATATCTTATGTCTGGCAATACAAACGAAACTGATATAGAACAAGACAACAATGATAGCAGCTTTAAGTTGTCTACTATTACAGCAGGAGCATACAGTAGGAGGTAAATCATGTCCTGACAGACATTAAATAAATTAGAATTCTTGTAAGTGCTTTTAGTTTCTAGATCACGCAATTAAAAATACCCAACAAACAAAATCAGCCTTCGAACTTACAAACTTAAACTCGGAAAGATAATTTGAAACAAAGAACCAAGATTCATTCTCTGAGGAAACTCAGGACACGAGGTCTGCCTACTCTGTGTTTGAAGCAGATTATGGATTACATCTTAGAAATTTCAAAACTTAACGGGTTTGGATATTTACCAGTGACGAGCTTACCTGTCTCCTCACCACATCAACACTTTCGTTCTACTGAGTCTAGGGTGAACTGATAACCTGTGAACACTGTGCACCCTCTATGACCGGACCCTTCCCTTCTCAATCTGCCACCCAAAGTGTCTACAACTAACGACTGTTTTTGTGCTTGGATTTCTTTTTCGAGTCAATCCATTCCAAACTTATTACAGTATCTGGGACCTCTATTCTTTTTTCTTTTTTAAAGCAGATGGTAAAAAATCTCACCTATTCATGTGAAAATGAATTACTATTAATGGAGCACTGGTGAGAGTCAATGTTAGATTTATGATATAGAGGCATAAAAGCATAATATATGTTTAGCAAAAATATTCTAGCAAATTCCTTCACTTTTCAAACAGTTATTAATTATTAAAGCGATTCTTATAACCTTATAGATGCCTATGAAACTCCTATACAAAAGCTGGTCTATAATACAGTAGCTATAAATTCATCAAGGTTTTGGAGCTTTCTAAGAAGGGTCTCGTCATTTGCATCATTCAAGTTTCAAGTTTCGACATCAACTATTATTTCGGTCACATATTTTCGGTACATATAAATTTACAGTGTGCATGCATACAGTGACAGGCCGGGGAGGACCCACAAGAAGCTTTAGCAAAACATTTATAAGAATGGAAACCCCCTAGAATGGAAAGTGTAGACCGGTATAACTTAAACTTAATCTGATGTACTTAACTTTTATTCTAATTACGATGCCTCGCGATATTCGGGCATTATGGTTGTTGGTATCACCCTCTCCTTTAAATTAACATATATGTTGTCAGAAACACATTGCCTGGTTTAACTGCCAATTAATATAACCTCAAACAACCTGTATATATGTACAAACTACAGTATCATACAGCTCAAGGCCAAAACGTTGGTGAAATATTGAAATTATATTCATGGAATTTTTCATTGTCAGTGACATATCCCGGGAGAGCTACATAAAATCCAGAGAACATTACCGGGGACACTTCTAATCGGGGGACGGGGACATGAAATCCGGGGACTGTCCCCGGAAATCCGGTCACCTTATATTAATTCTGCTTTTTCGTTCTTATTTTAATTGCTTTTTATTGTTCTTTGTTTATTACCTTTTGTCATTCTTTACCAAATTGTTTGTTTTATCACAACAGCATTTTATGATCATTATTATCAAACACCTGTGAAATTCCATCTATGAACAAAGAACCATTTACCCTAGCTAGTAAAAATATATCTAATTAGCTCAAGCTGATCTTCTAAATACATACATATTGGTGAAATTTTACGGCCTAGTCTCAACAACAAATTGAAACTTCTAATCTAATTCAGACTATTTTGACGGTGAAAACTATTGCCTGTTGCCATGGAGATGTTTTCCACACATCTGTAGTCTGCTATGTACCATCCAATGAGCAAATACTTCCTTTTGGCATCTTCTGTGTCACCATGCATGGAAGCATCACCCTGACAGTATGACTTCCATATGCGCCGTCTCATTGTCTGGACCCTCACCATGAATGCAGGGCGTCTGCAACCATTCAACCATTGAACAGATAATTCCTGAAAATTAACTTCTAATCCAAAACATGTGTTCAGTATGATAACAATTACGTAAACGACATAGTTGTTCATGATGTGGTTTCTTTGCACATGGACGAGAACATAATGCGTAGATGTTTCTCCAGATTTATATGTAAATTACATTTCCTACATGTACATATATTGAGTAACATGGTAATATATATGCAGCTGAAGTGGTAAATTCCACACAAAATGAAGCTCTGAGCTGGACAAGTTGTGAAATTGCCGATCCGGCCTATTCGGATATCAGCTGCATAGGTGCTTGACATCATGTATTACAAGTAGACGGTTGGCAAGGAAAATCCTTACGACCTGACAAGAACAAATATTGTCAATGACTTCCAAAGAGGAAGTCGACCCTTGTACAACATTCTCCATGGCAAGCTTCCTGATACGAGATAAGAATACAGGGCCGTCTAGAATGACTGGATGTTTAAAGTTATAGGAAGAGTTGGGGGAAAAACGTGACAAGAAATCTTACTGCAAGTTTGAGATTAAGGGAGGGGGAGGGGAGGGGGCAGGGGGAGGGTGAAAGGGACAGCCGCAGGAGTCAGATCAGTGTTTAATGACATTGTTGCTGTAATTGGCAATGACACAACTGTTGGTTCCATGGGGGGGTGGGGTGAAGAGAGGGTGGGGATGGACTGCAATAGAAGCTTTGACAAACTAGCCTAGCAAACAGGAAGATCTTGCATTGAACCTATACAGCCAGTCCCATTTTGCTGTTATTTAAAAAAAAAAAATTTATCCAGGAGTCACCCCCCACCCCATTTTGTTATACATTAAACCTAAAAGGTACATGTTGGATCGGAGTTGTTTAACTTTGTTACCTCGGATAGCGATATTTTTCACGTCTTGTGTGATACTCACATGATATACTATACCATTCAAGTACAGTATGTCTGTGTATTACAACTGTTGTATCATGTGATTTCATCACCCCCTCATGTACTGACAAGAATGCAATAAAGCTGCACGCTAAGCTCAAGTATCACACATCTCTATGTTTACGACAACTCCTTTAGGATACCCATCGTCACGATCCCCCCAGCTATTATGAACCGAGATCTTGGCACGTACTTGGGTCTTTTTTTACTGGTTAAACGCACCCGATACTCTGCACCGTAGGCAGTTAGGTTTCACGTAGAGGTATGTTTTATAGGCCTGATCTTATCGGTCACATAACTGAGATCTTTAAGCCGCAAACGCGACTCGACCACGGTTATACCTTTGACAGAATTTTTTACTGAACTCCGGCGACTGGAAGGATGACCGTAAAACATTCGTCGGTGTATACACTGCCTCATCACCAGCTAAGTGTGCACGGCTAACCGAGGGGGTATATAGTCCATTCATTGGTCATAAAACTGACTGTTACGCTAAACAGAGGGTAATTGAATACATTCCTTTCCGTGACGTGTGGCTTTTCATGACCCACTTTACTGTATACCGTAGTACGTAGCATCCATCCTCCTCGAGCTTGCAAACCATTCAGAAACGATTTCTTCAGCGGATCGAGTAAACCCATGGTATGTATATGAACAAGCAGACCTCTAATGGATTTTATAAAGAAAAAAAAAGGGCCTGCCTCAGATAATGTTATCAGATTTTTAGACTCTCATCAGCTTCGTGTGTTCTATAACGTTCTCATCGATTCGGAGAAAAGCCGAGCGAAGGGGACGGTGATTTGATTAGGAGTAGGAATCTTCAAATAGGTCTATGAGAATGCCTCAAAACCTAGAACGAACTTGACCAACATTTTCTAAAAAGCTGTTTAATATCGTAGACATCAAACTCTGCTGAGCGGTTGGTTGATTTTTTATACAAACATTTCTTTTTTAATAGCATATTTGTTTCAAAGTCTGAGTTTCATTACAAATTAAGTGGGTCACGCAGCTGCATTTCGGTGAACTCTATGATTCTTAATTATCATCCATAAAGATGAATTAATCATGCACCCTTCTCCAGCAATTTGCATTAATTTTATCACTCAAGGTTACAATGCCACTTAGTTTGTCTGAAATGTATATAAGTATGCAAATTGATCATAATAAGAGTGATTGCGCTGTCTTCATCATCATCATCATCATCATCATCATCATCATCATAACGATCATGTTTGTACAAATTGTGTTAACGAGCCAATGTTTTAAAGGGTGTGAAGACTCGCGCAAAAAGAAACGTCTAATGCCGGTAATCTGACCTAATTTCGAATGAAGTGTAACAGAAGTGTTAAACACCACCATCGATCCCAGAAAATACACACACAGCTTGCTACCGTTGGTAATTAGACACTAGTGTACAGTCAGTACATACAGCTGCGGTCAATACCCACAGCACAGTATACAAACGATACAGCGATGGACATCTCAGGTCCAGCTAAAGATAACAATTATCACGTTTCATTACTGTCTGCATTTTGTAGCGACACGAACGAAACGTCACTTGCAAGCAACAGAAAGTTAACTTTTTCAGATGGTCCCACGCGGTTTGGGGTGAGTCTTCAATGCCTTAAAGGTTTTGTTTTTCTTGTGGTTGGCCTGAGGCCTAATACGACAAAATGTAGCATAATAACATATATGACCAATGTGTACACTGTACCAGGAGATATGTGTAGGTTTGCATAATAACGTATAGATTTTCACATTACAGTCAACCATTATAATTTGTACTGTACATTAGTGTAGTTAAAATGTTGGATATGATACTGTAGCAGCATTTGTGCCCTCACCTCCCTCCCCCCCCCCACCCACAAAACCAAATTGAAAAGAAAAACAAGCTCTGGTTACTTCTTGCTAAGGACCTTCCTTGACAAGAAACAACTCCAAGCTACTGGTCCTATATAGAGATCATATTATTTGGGAAAGAGGCACAACTTTTTTTCAACATAACCCAGAAAAGAATTATAAAAAAATATGATAGCCCTAGGTTATGAACATAGAAAGATACATAAAATATTGCAAAAATTATATTACCAAACACATGGTAGCCTAGTGTATTAATAGCGTCCCAGTTATCCAAACAGTTTGACAAATCCGATTTTCCCTTGTCACAGCAGGGATTTATAACACAGGTAGACCAATACTAAGATTTATAAATGACTTCCTCATGCACTATATTTAGACCTAAATTGTCTATACTCAACAGTCAACACAGTGTGTTTAAAACCGAACTTAAAATTCTGTTGGTGACGAAGCTTCCGTGAAGGAATCTATCAGATATAGCTTGGTACATTTAGAACTCAAAACTTATAATTCATAACCCTGCTCGTTTAAGAAACGACCAAAGAGAACCAAGTTGCACGGTCAAGGGGGTAGGAGCCGGGGGGGCACGTTCCCCCCCCCCACTTTTTTCCATAATAGCAAATGTGCCCTACTGGCAAATAAAATGTGCCCCTTTGATGAAGAACTGTCTTTTGAATATATTAGGCCTTTGTTAATTTTAATATTTAATTTTAATTATTTATTTTTAGTCTGTACATGCTATTTTTAAAATGACATCCCATATCTTTTTGTAGCATGGTTAACAATAGACAATCTCAATAAAAAGTATTGATAGCATACTAACACATCATATATATTTAAGTGATATGGCCCACTTTTTGGAAGCTTCCTACCCCCTGTGAACGGTCTTAAATTGGTCAGAAATAAAAATCAGACCTTTTTTAATCCTTTTCTATAAGTCATGAAGATGATTCATGACTACATTTGGAATTTCCTTATTGGTCGGGTTCTCCCACAATCACAATGACCAAAGATGTACAGTATCCAAACTTGTACGGCTGAGCATAGTGTAAAGCAAGTGCAAGCTTTCACAATGCAGTCCCTATTGGCCGCTTTGTATTTGTTAAATTGCTGCCTGATATGCCATTTTTTTAAGTTTGAGTGACCGTGGTGACAGAACATAACCATATTATCAGATCACAAGAGTGTTCATATGCACTTATTGACTCTTGATCTGATAACGCACTCATGATCTGATCCTAATTCGCCGGCTCGTGATCATGTGTGTTCACGTGAGCTATTGGCCAGCTGTGGCCTGATCACGAGCTCTTCAGATCTACAGCGATTTGGTGACAAGTGAGTTATATCCCATGTGAACAGAGTATCTGATGTGAACAGTGTACCATGTGAACAGTGTACCATGTGTACACAGTGTACCATGTGAACACAGTATCCCATGTGAACACGTTATCTCTTGTTAACACAGTGTACCATGTGAACACAGTATCCCATGTGAACATATAATCTCATGTGAACACAGTATCCCATGTGAACACAGTGAAAACCTCCATGCATCTCTTCAACTAGGTGTATAAATTGGTACCTGCGAGGTAACTAATTGTAAAATATAGTTGTGTGCCAGTTTGCGGCTGAATGTATCCTATGGGATTATAGTCCCTCCCCTCCCCCCCCCAACCCCCGGGGACACATAGTAGAGGTTAGGTTTGTTAGGGGTTAATTGTTGTAAAGTTATGTGAGAAGGCTGTGGCCTTAGTTAAGTCTATTAACATGCAGTAGACCTTCAATTAACTTTCAATTTTATTAATTTTCTTGAGCCGTTTTCCTAACATATGAAAGGAGAAGTGAATAGTAGAATCTATGAAGATAAATAATTGATCCAATTAAGTCCAAGTATAATGACCAACTTTAAATTAATGGTAACTGGTGAAGGTTTTGGCTTATATATATAGTTCTATGACAGCTAGCTCAGTGACATTTTAGCT
Organism: Apostichopus parvimensis; assembly: GCA_000934455.1. Taxonomy (NCBI): domain Eukaryota; kingdom Metazoa; phylum Echinodermata; class Holothuroidea; order Aspidochirotida; family Stichopodidae; genus Apostichopus; species Apostichopus parvimensis. The sequence continues at coordinate 8,820 of KN889962.1, forward strand.
ATAATCAGAAGATGGACGAATAACTTCCTTGTTTCCTCTATTACAGTGCAGTGTTTTACTGTACACAGGATGTATAATATATATCAATAATGCATATAGAGGTTAAATTTTACAGATTGCGCACCATACTGTAATATATATATGCACTGTAAAATATATCCATTTATAGAACAATCTTTCTTTATAAAGCGTTGAACAATGAATTATTGAGACAGAAATGAAAGGACTCGGTTACATAAATAAATATTCCAACTGGCTTATAATAGGGTCACAATTTATAGCTATATTTTGCTAGAGCAAAAGCTAGCTGGCTAAAGCTGGCCCATCTCAAAGCCTATAACCCCCCCCCCACCCTCTATAACCCTGCGCATCAACCCCATCTCTACCCTCACCCAACTCTAATGTCAGATTCAGTTCCGAAATATATATGTTATGTTTCGCACAATTTGAACTGTATGGTACAAAGGTTTATTTATAACAGGACCAATTCAGTTGAGGTTGTGGACATGTATGTACTGAGGCCTATACAATGCAGTTATTAGCATTCATTACTTGAAGTGAAGATTCAATTTGCAATTAAACGTAATTAACCAAGAACCTTATATTATTAAAATTTGTAATATTTTTAATAATTGTAATATTTTAATTTGTTGTTTCTTTCTTTGTGCTTTTAATTGACCTTCACAAACTCTTCTGAGCAAGCCAGATGAGAGGGGGAGTGTGGGTGGGGTGGGATTGGGGGTCTCAGAGGTGGCTTAGTAGCTTCGGTCTGCAGGTCAATTACCGGGTCAGTAAAAGGGACGGGGGAAATGTGAGAAAAAGAATAAATTTGATGTATTCTCATTTTGTATAACATAAAAAAAATGGAAAAGTGGTAATTATATAACTTTCAAAAATGGGGCCCATGGTATAAAATTTTTCACAGGGTTGGCTCCTGACACCCCAAGCTGCTTCACGCTGTCAAGGGTATACACCATCAGTATCAAATAAAATAATTCAGTGGGAATTCATTGTAAAGTTTGTTTAAATTATATTCATACTTTTGACAAATTTCTCGTTATTTACCGAGTCAAATTAAATTTTAAGTTTAGGACATCAGCTATCGTTGTAGTGACACATTACAAACTAACAGACAATTAAAATGGAAAAAATTGCTTCCTAAAAATCATCTGAAATTTATTTGAATTTTTTACTCTTTCTGATATGGCAAAATGTAGGTGTCTTTCCTGGTTGAAATCCTGGTATAGGTCATATTACAGACCGTAGTTACAGTAGTTCAAATTACTTCTGTGAACATCATGCATGCGAGTATATGAAAGTATGACGGAAGATATATATTTTCTAATTAGATGTGTCTTATCAAGTTACTGGTATTTTAATTATTAATGCTATATAGCTACTAACTGTACTATTAGCACCAGGCTTTGATAGATATTCAAGTAATAATTACACGGACAATTATATTACTTAAACCAGATTATGCTCCTAAATTAAATATCACTTTAACGCCTCTAAACATTAAACTTAACAATTTGTAAATTATGAGCTGTTTCTTGATAATTGGGTTGGCTAATCTTCACATATAATAACTGTAGTTATTCTGTGTTTATTTACATTTTACAAAACTAGTGACTACAAAGTTTAACAAATAGTGACAAATACTGTAGCAATCCAAATCATTCACCAGAATTTAAGCAGTCATAGTTAATGAGTATCAGGCTTGACAAGGGGTAGTGGGGATCAGAGGGGGGGTGGGGTTGGAACAGCCCTAAGGGATCAATTGTAGTGATCCAAGAAAATGGAAAAGGCCAGGAAAATATGGGATATATGAAGAGTAAAACAAGGGGACCGGGTGACATGATTGTCTGTCCCCAGGAGCCGACTTTAATGGCTATAAACATGTATCACAGATCACTTAATGTTTGTTTGACTTAATTACTAGTATCAATAATGAGGCCACTGCGTCTCATCATGGAGCTATAAACTGTTTATAGCTCAATGGTCTCATATATGGACATTTTATCTACAGTCTAGTACTTCATGAGCTGCTGGTGCAGGTTTGCTCTATTATCCCAATAATTAATACCTAGAATACATTTTCATTTGATCCACTTACTTACTTACTTTGAAATACCCACAAAGTTAAGTGAAATCTTCGCCAGGGGATCATATATCCTGTCCTAATTTCCTATAAATTAATAGTGTAAGCCATCTGGTTCTTTAAAGGGATATATTCTGGGTATGTGGGGAGACCATGATTGTTAACACTTATTTTACGAGGAAAAAAAACATTCCACAATCACTGAACAGTTGGGAAAAAACCACTTTGGTTTATTCTTATCTCTATAGCCCAAGAATATGGTTGATACGAATGAATGAAATTTATTTCCACACCTGGCTAATAACCCTTCCCATACACCAGAAAGTGGATCTCCACAGGTGGTCTACGATACCATCAAGCCTGATGTCCTTCTGGAGAGCTTTTTACTTCCTATTTCGTTTTCTCGCTGATTTGTCGTTGAAATTTTGATACATTAATTTGGAATATTCGCTTTAATTACCTGTCGAATGTTCTCTGATGCACATTCAAAATGTCATTGTAAATTTGTGGAACTATTTAGTACAAACATTTCATGTTCTCCTATGTGCAATAAAATATTATAAAGACAAAACAAAATCATTCTCAGCTTAAAATTGCCACCATGACATCTTTCAGTTTTCATGGTTTCAAGTAAATAAGTTATCACTGAATACATGTAAGTCTAATTATATAATTTTTCACCCCCCGCAAAAGCCCACCCCCATTATTAACTTATTTATAGGTAATGACAAAATAAATTGTGCTCGTTCTACTAAATTTCTAGGTTTAATCATTGACAATTATCTAAGCTGGAAGCTTCAAGTTCAGAAAGTATCTAAGACAGTCTCCAAAAACATTAGTATCTTGTATAAGTTCAAAGATCTTTTTTCTAAGCAAGTACTCCTTTCATTATATAACACCCTTATTTTACCACACTTAAACTATTGTGCAATTGTCTGGGCTAACTCGCACCCATCTATTGTTAGTCGCCTATTCATCCTCCAGAAGCGTGCCGTACGATGTATCAACAATGTTCTGTACCGTGATCACACTGCACCTTTTTTCAAAGACAACCGGATACTTAGCATATTTGACTTATAACCACTACCAATTAGGAATCTTTATGTACAAATTTAATCACAATTTACTTCCACCCAATTTTAGCTCTTATTTCATCAAGGCAGGCAATGTTCACCATTATGATACACGAAATAGGGACAATTATTTTCATAGATTATGTCGTTCTTCTTCTTATCAAAAGACAATCCGCATAAGTGGCCCCACGTTCTGGAATATTCTCTAGATGTCAACTTACGTACCCAACCCTCTTTGACTTTAAATTGGCTTTAAAAAATCATTTGTTAGATAAGTACTGATCTTTTTTTTTCTTTCTTTTTTTCTCCCGGCTTCTTCTTCTTCTTCTTCTTCTTCTTCTTTTGGGGTGGGTGGGACTTAAATACGTTAAAGTTTAGTAATAAGTAAATCAATTAATTAAGTATAGAGGGTGGCCTGGAATTTATATAAGCATTGCTTCTGCCAGGTCTCCTCCGCAGTGATAATTACATTGTAAATAAGATTGTTCTTGTGATGACTGTTTATGTATTCTTCAACATTTTGATGCTTCTGTACTTTCTTATATGTATTTTTTTTGTATTATCATCTTGCGGAAATAAAGAGAGAATAATAATAATAATTCACTCTGGTGTTGCCAGATGCATAATTAAGAATATATCACTAAATTTGGAAAAAAAAGAAATAACATATCTTTTGCCACGCAAAATGCTATCAGGTTGTGGTCTTGACCTAATTACAGAAGCAGAAACAAAACTTCCAGCAATTTGGGTAATTATCAATCAACTTGTTATCCACCAAAATACATATCCCTTTAACTGTAGCTGGCCTATTGTCACTTTCATGCACCATTTAACAGCACTATAACCGTAACTGACACTGTGTAGTCATTTTCCATGTATGTTGACTAATGTGTTACATACACTGTATCCCTCAAATAACATTTTTCATCTGACTACCTTAACTCTAAAAGTTATGACTTATAACATACATGAATGAATGAAAAATCATCCCTGGCCTGCCAGACCCATTTCTTTGACATATGATAGCATCATATCCTACAAAGTTTTTTTTTTCATTTATTTATTATTATTTTTTTAAACAAATGAAATGACAGAAGATATACAGGAGAAGAACGGAGTGTTTAACTGTGCCTTTCTTGCTGGGATGTAAGACATATGGACTAGATTCAAACAGCATCTAACCTATCTCCTGTGATCATTCAAAGATACAACTGGCATTAAGATTTGGAGCATTAATTGTGAGCACCCCTGCGGCAAGATATTTATACGGCAATGGGGGCAAAGCAGGGAAGCAGCCTGGATCGCTCGGAGAGAGTCAAAGCCCCTCGAGGCAAATATGGCAGAGGAGCCACTATACCAGCGTGATGTATGTGTATGTATATATATATATGTATATGTATATATGGGCCTTTACACAGTAAACCAACACGAAAATCAACACATGCAGTTTTCAGTATTGAAATTGGTATTTTCTTTGTTCTATTAGGATGAGTGTTAGTTATTTGAAGCAGAGAGATAGCATAGAAAGTTTCAACATCCTACTTGAATTTTGAAATTTTGGTCCATTGGAATCCTATGGGAAATATAACGGGCGAACATTGACATACACCCGAAATATATAACGGTTGTAACACATTGACATACATCACA
>KN889964.1:0-12239 GCA_000934455.1 Apostichopus parvimensis
AACTCACAGTAGGTGGCTGAAATTATTTTCCATCCATGTGACATTTAATTACAAACAGTCAATACCATATACAAAAGAGTACTTGCATTTGACATCACACAACTTTTTGCAGCCCCCCTCCCGGAGGGTAAACATGTAACACTGCATACGATGGTGTGTGACCCTGCATTGGTTTGCGTGTAACGTTAGCTTAGTTAGCTATAGAAGCACTAGCAGAAAACATGTACACGTGCATAGGGTCGTTATAAAGAAGACTTGTGACTGATTTTTTTTTTTATGAAAAACCAGATGATACAAACAGTGCTACAAGCACAATGTGTTTGCATATGACATTCAGTTTCAAAGAAGATTTTTATACGAACCTTGCCAATGTCTTCTACTGTCCCAGGAGCTGACTGCAAAGGTGGTGTCTGTGCTGGCTGCAAGGTAGCTAAAGGGTGTCTAAGTTTAGTGACAGCTGATGACGGTGTTATTGGCACAGGAAGCTCAATAGGCGAGGGTTGTTATGGTGGGGAAGCAGTTGAAGGTGGCGGTGTTACTGGCACATGAAATGTTGACAAGGGCCGTCTTGGTGGGGTTGCTGGTGGTATTATTCTACACCTTTTTTGATTCAAAGATGCAATTGCATCTTTTAACTCTGTTAGAAAATCAAATAAAAATAAAGTTTGTACTGACCAAAACATTGACCGAATTGGTCCATTTAACTTGGAGCAAAGTCATATTAATATTTGGAACTGCCTTCCTCCTTAAAGCACTACTTTAATTCCCATTCATTTAGATTCTTCTTAGTAAAATACCCATTCAAGTCTCTGATTATCCTAAAATGAATATAAGAAAGTAAAAAACCGTATCGAAGTTTCAGCCGAAGAGCATAGCACAGTTTGACAGAAAGGCTATGTTAAGGGTCTGCAGAAGCAAATTTACTAAATTTTAGTGCCAGACTTTGATTTACTGATAGTTAGAACATTAAGTAAAAAACAGCCTGTCTGAACAGTCATAGGTCAGATGTCATATCAGATCAGTTGCTTAACATTTGTTTAATGCTGGTCTTCTTTCTGCAGGTGATGAAGTGACCTCATGCAATTGCAACAATCAATGACATAAAAGTTTGTGTTACTTTAAAAGGAACATGTTAACAGTTTACGATGGACTGTTAAGAAATAATATTTAGTTATTTACCAACAAAGACTTACAGTTCTGTAGCAGGTTGTTCTGTTTTTCCAAATCCTCTATGCGTTTTCGTAAGCTTGCATTCTCAGACTGCAAGCTCGCAATGAAGCTGGCCTCTACAAAGTTGTCATCAACCGCATCATCTTCTTCGGTATTTTGCATAAGTTTTGCAATAATTCTGTCTCCAGCATCATCCCTCATTTTTCTTTTGAGAACTTTCTGCAAATTAATAAAATGTGGTTAAAAACTGTTGCTGACATGTGGCTCCTGTTCCCACTCATGCTGTATTCTCATATCATTAAAAATATTTAGAAAGACACCCATTAAGTATTCTGATTTTCCAAGAATAAATGGATGTTTTTTTATTGTTTTGGTTATTAGGAGCAAACTTTTTACACGGGAAAACTTTAGCCATGAGTGCAGATAAATAACCATAGATTAAAGATCATAACATAGATCTCAAGGGTATTGATAATTCTCTGAATAAATAAGCAACTACCCAGGAAACTCATTGGCTAATGGTTACTACATCACAACAGAGAAGATTCACTGTACAAATTATATGCACAATATTCTTTCTCAGAGTACTACATATAAGCTAACACACAATATATTCTGTGAAGGCTAGCGTACAGGTTTGGCATTCAAAATATATTTTACAAAGTATACATACAGGTACGTAGTTCGATGCAAACAGAAATAATTGCTTACCTGTGAAGGAGCTTTTGACGTTGACTGACTGTTGGACTTCTCCAAATTACAGTCTCCTTCCAAGAAATCTTCTCGTACCACCTTCCTGACCACACGATGTCCCCTTCCTTTTGGAGAGTCACTTGGAGGATGGTACACAGACTGCACAGCAGAAAGCCTCTCATTCATTGAATCCAAATCTTCGAAAATAACAAAACAAAGAATGTCAGGGTGAACCAGTTACACTTAAATAATAATAAAAATGATCTAAACAGTCTAATATAACGTACGTAGAATCCAGCAGAGTATATAGTTCTAGCAAGAACATACTGCAGGAAAATAAAGGCTTTGTGTACCATATGTAATTATGAAACTGCAACTTAGCTTAATCAGTCTACCAAATTGTATAATTGAAGTAGCCAAGGCTAGTCCAACCATAGTAATATTAAGTACCATATACTGGAGGAATCGAGTGCCATTCCCCATAAGCAAACAATATACAGTGCATTTGTTGAAGATGAATTAACAGTAACAGCATATTATTGACAATCACTTAAGTTGAACCATCAATTGTCCTAACAAAATAATAATTGTTCTGAGACTGAGAGTTTCTTGTCCCCACGAAATGACACGGCCCTCGATCTTGCTGGAACTAAAAGTACTGCATGCACTGTAGCCGTAGGCCTACACAGGACATGATCACACTTTAACTTAAGCTATAGCCTAACTAGCTATTAGTATAAACAGGCTAGTATAGCTTATTATGATCATAGTGCAGTAACAGTAATACTGTGAACCTTGCCTATCCTACCGCGTTAGTCTCGATGGTTAGGCTTATGAATCCTAACTAGAAATCAAACGTTAGGCTATGTATCGATTTGTTGGTGCGTTACGGCTAGTCTCACAGGCAAAATTTTCAGGCGAATGTTATTCACAAAACAGGTTGCATATAAACAATTATTGAAACTAAATCGAACAATGCAAGATTAGTCGTATTAAACTGAGTAGAAACTTTGATATCTTAGTTCTTACCTCCGATAAAAAGTATCTTGGCATCGTAGGGACTATTGCGGTACGTCGCTGTGACGGTAGCACCAACTTCAAAACTACCACTTTTGACGTCAGTTTCTGCGATAAGTCCCATACTTGTAACTCTGGAAGATGTCCATCTAACAACTGCATACATGTTTTCCATATTTTAACTTATTTTGTATTAAACTGGTGAAATACAGATGAAAATAGTAGCGTTAGTTAGACTGTAAGTACTACAAAGACGCGGTTAAAAGTTCTAATATACCGGCCGCGGAGCTCTAGCACCCTATAGGCTGGGGGGACGCGACGCGATACATGCCTGTGACATGAATATGCATAAACATACAAAGGGATTTAAAAATATCAATTAAAAGTTAACAAACATTTACATATTTGAGTCGGTAAAAATGCAATAATTTTATAATCATTTGTATATATGATGAGCCTCAAACACATATTATTTAGAAAAAAATGAACCATTGATTGATTAAACCTTCATTAATTGTGTATATAATCTCCGGCTTATTTAGTAACATGGTATCATCATTGGACGCAACCACTAATTGATGCAAAAGAAAATATTCTCGATTTTTTTTACCTATAAATGTTGCTTTATTTTCAACACTTTATAGTGATCAGCAAACATGATTTCAATTATAATTTCCGTTCAGAACTATATAGTTTCCTATATTAGAGGAATTTATGTTTCCTTTACTGACTTTAAATTGTTTGTAAACATTTTCACCCCCAAAGGTAAAATTGTAAGATCCTTATTATCTGCTAACATATGCATCTAAACAGGACGCCTCAAGCAGCGACACGGACGATCACGAAAGGTACGCGTTAGCGAAAATTTCTACATCGTAAAATCTCATTTGCTTTGTTCCATATTGTATTTTCATGTGTACCCAAACTCATTAAACAAGGTGATCATTTAATACGCGAGATGGATGGAGAACATAATTATAAACGCCGGAAGCTTGTTCGAGGGAGTTATAAAAAGGAGGTTATGTATAATGTAATCAAGCATTCTTACCTACCGTTATATCATCCTATTGGCATACTGTAGACCAACGTTACTATACCTAGCCTAACCTGTGCCAAAATATTAAGAAAATTAGGCGCTGAGACGTCAGAGAGATGTGAGCAGTTCGGCAGATGTAACCATGCCGTATGCTCAGGCTTTCTCTTGGTTGACTTTCCTTATATGGTTTCTGTGCGGAACAATCGTAACTAGGCAGCTCAGGACAAGCCCGATGCTATATGAAGTAAGCTAGCCTATGCTACGATAACTTCACGTTAGGCTACCGAGGCCTAACGTTATTGTTCCGCCGTAGAATTTTGCCACCCATTAAAATACAAAAACGTTAAAAAAAAGCGTCAAAATATGTACATAAGGTGGTTAAAGAATAAATATTCAGTGTCGCCTTAGGCTATGCTGGTTGACTTGCCCTTATATAATTATATATCTAAGCTTCAACATTGATCTATCTTCTGGTACTGTACATGTATGATGAAGGCCTAGCCTAGCTACTAAGAAAGTTCAACTAAGGCCTAGGCATATTGCCTAGGCCATAGCCCAACCTACCAGTACCAAAGTCAAAGATTAAAACCTGATATTTTTCTTCTTATGAAAGGTATTTGCATGATGAAAATTTTGAGATACCACGACAAACTACAAGCAGGTGGAAACGTGAAACTTTGGTGTCAGTGGTGAGTAATATGTTTAAAGTAATTGTCGTAAGAAATTCTTCAAATTAATGCACCTTTCAATTTTGTGACGCACCATACGCCCCCTAGGAAATGTGCCTCATTGTCCAAAATTTAGCTGTAAATTGAAAGCTCTTGACGCACCAGTGCATTATTAATTAATGGTGCCTCTCCAAGAGGATGTCATTCAATATCTTAAAATAATCTTTGTACATTTGCAGCGTTTCTTGTCTTAATACTAAATATCTCTGAACATGGACAAAATAGTTCTGGGATAGATTCCCAAGCCTTAAAACCAACCCAAAATTTGCATGACAGTGTACATCTTGAGCCTTATATTAATAAATAGGAATATAGAGAATGCGTATCCATTAGCCCAATGTTTAAAAGGGGGGGGGGGGGGGGGGAAATGAATATGCTAGTTGATGGTACCTCTCCAAAACCATGAACCCAGAATATAGGTTGGTTTAAATTATGTATGTATACATAATGCTTGCATATGAAGCTACTGATCGTATTTGCTTAGTAAAAGCATGTTTCCATATGCCCACTTTCAATTTTTAAAGATACATCCTTTTTCTCAGTCTTCAAAATGTAGCGTTTTTTTGTCTGTAAAGGTGTTCCTTTAAGAGTGTCTGAGAACAATGTGGAGAGTAAAGACGACCTTGAAATTTTGTTTTGAAAACTTCTAGTAATTATAGCATGCTATAATTTGGGGCCTATACAGACTACCTTAAGGGCATTTTTTTTTTCCTTCAAAAAAAAAAATAACACTGTAGGTTCCTTAGAGTCGAGACCCCATCTATTTTCTTAGGAACATGGAAACAAGGTGTGGCTAATAGTATTAGCACAAAAAAAAGAAGAATTTATTTAAAAAAAATAATATTAATTACTTAAAACACTGAATGCTCTGAGTTTTGTAAAGAAATGACAATTTCTTGCCTCTTTCGAATTAGGACCATGGAGAGGTCAGTCATCATATGCACTATGAAGAACAAGAAGGCCATCCAGTAGAATCCGGCAATGACTTAAACCAGGAAGCTGATAACGATGACTATGAAGATGTTGGAAATGATTGTTATGAGGTATGTTTATGGTTGAGTTTAATATAGTTTTTGGATTAGGGCTGTGTTGTTTCCATTAAATAACAAACCGTTTTGAAAATCCGAAGGGTAAACGGTTATCGTAACCACAGCCATTGGAAAATTCAGTATACACTTGCCAATTGGGGAGGCATGTGCATAATCCGAAGGGTAAACAGTTATTGTAACCACAGCCATTGGAAAATTCAGTTTTCTCCCTCCTACCGCTCTTCTTCACCCTGTTGGTTTCTTTCTTCTCTCCATCCTTTGTCAACTGATCCTGATACTTTTACTGATACTCTTTAGTGTTTGCCAGGCTCATTAACCTGTATGTATTTTCTGCTTGAATTTTGTCCCTTGTAGTTTCTGTTTCTTGTCATGCAGCTAGGATTGAAACCCTTTTACTTTTACAAATTCTCTTACACAGGCTCTTTAGTGGATAAGCAGTTTGCTAACAGTTTTTGTTTTATTTTGAAGATCATGTCACCTAAGAATTTAGAAGTCCCTGTAATGACTATCAGTTGATTTAATTTTCTTTATATTATTTGCTTTCCTTCAGGATGATGTTGATTACGTTGACATATTTTACGATGCTGAACTGCATGATGAGCCAAATCCAGACAATCAACTGCTATATGAAGGGGCTCCTTTTTCTAAAGGTCAGAGTACTTTGCTGATCATGGCATATGCTATTCGCCATAACCTGACACAAGTTGCAACACAAGATCTGCTCAGATTAATTAATGAACACCTACCAATACCAAGTGTGCCATTGAGCAGTTATCATCTTCGAAAGGAGTGCATCTTTGACCTTGGAAAAGAGGATATAGTATATCATGCATACTGTCGAAACTGTTTTGCATATTTAGGAACCGATGAGGACTTATCGTGTGAATGTTGTGGCCAAATAACAACTAAAGCTAAGAATATTAAAGATGGATTGTTCTTTGTGAATATATCACTTTCCTCACAACTAAAACACTTACTGGAGACACCATCCATAACTGCCAAGCTCCAGCCCCATGAACAGGAGGACGAAGATGATTCAATTGGAGATGTCATGGATGGATCTGTGTACAAAAAGCTTGCCAGGGATATATTTGAAGTGGATGATTTGTCTTTAACATTTAATTGTGATGGGATTTCAGCATTTCATTCTTCCAATGCTAGTGTTTGGCCAATTTTGTGTACAATCAATGAACTTCCTCCCAAAGAGAGAAAAAGACATGTCCTTTTGGCTGGTATTTGGTTTGGACCTGGCAAGCCTGAGATGCAAACTTTCTTGCAAAGCTTTGTTGCAGAATGTGAGACGTTAGCAGAGGAAGGAATCGTTTGGACCAACCATCAAACAGGAAGGGATGTTCACAGCAAAGTGTATGCCATAGCATGTGCATGTGACTCTGTGGCAAGATGCCAACTCCAGGGATTAGTGCAGTTCAATGGTTATCATGGCTGTAGCTGGTGTACCCATCCAGGAGCAAGAAATGAAGGAGTCCGACATGTATATTCCTTTCATGATCCTCCAGACATTTGTCGCACACATGAAGATTTTGTGAACAATGCATTACAGGCAAGGGCTACAGGACAAATTTGCAATGGTGTAAAGCCGCATTCTTCTCCGTTATTACTGCTACCACATTTTGACATTGTTCATGGTTTCCCTGTGGATTACATGCATTCTGTGTATGAAGGTGTTACAGAGAAGATGCTTTCCCTCTGGTTTGACTCTGTGCACCACCAGGCAAATTGGTACATTGGACGATCACTGACTACAATTGAGAAGCGAATGGAAAACATCATCCCCCCATCAGAGATCACAAGACTTCCATCTTCGCCCTCTCAGAAAGCCCAATGGAAAGCATCAGAATTCCGCAGTTGGTTACTGTTTTATTGTCTACCACTTTTGAATGGAATATTACCTCTCCCGTACCTGCAACATATCTTGCTCCTTGTACAAAGCATATGGATTTTAACAAAGTCAAGAATCACACATAGCGATGTTGCAATTGCTAGGACATTCCTGACCAAGTTTGTGAAGAAGATGGAAGTTCTATATGGTACTGAGCACATGTCATACAATGTGCACACTTTACAACACCTACCTGACACTGTATTGACATGGGGTCCTTTATGGTCATCATCATGCTTTTTGTTTGAGGGATACAACAGAACAGTGAAATCTCTTTTTTCATGGAACCAGAGGGGTACCACATCAGATTGTGAATAACTTTGTGATTGTTCAGGGACTTTCAAAGCGCCTTGCTTCAATGGACCAAGGCACTCCGGAACTTGCAGCATTCTTCCGGTCTCTTGTAACAGGTTACCCATTGGTTCCTTCAATTTGCAAAGTACATGAAGATGCCTCAGAAGTTTTATTGAAAGGAAATCCTACTGACTGTCATGGTATAGATAATGATGAAGAGTTATGTATTTCAAACTACTTCCACAAGCAATTTGCAGACCTTCAAATAACATCATATCATAAGGTTTTTTCCCTGGAGTTATCTATGAAAGCAGTAGCCATATGAGGACTTCCAGAAGATCTAACAGTGTTGTAGCGTATGGCCCAAAGCAAATTGGAAGAATCAAACGAATCCTCCATGTACAGCATGAACAGACTTCCAGTGTAGTGTTAGTGATCCAGCCTTTTCTGGTTGCAGGCAACCAAAGTGTCTCGGATGCCCAAGTTGGTGCTCAGGCAGATCATATCACAATCATCACAGAAGAGCAATTGCTGCCTCCATTGATCCTGCCTGTGTCGTTCCCATTATTGAAGTGGGTTCAGATTATACAGAATAATGTTCACTTTTGCTGCATACTACCAAATATGATCGAGTTAGATTGAGACATTTTCTAAACTAAAAATATGTCATAGTCACAGGGTTCCCGTGACCTTGAAAAATTATGGTACTTGGAGGTCATGGAAAAGTTAAGAAATTTTGTAAAGACTGTGTATATAGAGTGGGGTATGAATTCAAGTTATCTTTCTCTCGTAATCTGTAGTCACACACGTCGCGTCCTGGTGCGGTTGGAGAGAGCGATATTTTCATTTATTTGGTCGGGTGGTACAGAGCTTGTCAAAAGGGCGGTAATGTACCAAAAACTGGAGAAGGGTGGGTTAGGGGTGGTTCATCTGGGAAGCAAATCGACCTTTTTGTTATTGAAGCAGTTGTTTGTAGCGGTAACTGACCCAGGGTTGGCTTGTTCATATTTCCTACGTTTTTGGGGCGGTTTGCACCTGCGTCGATGGGTCCCGGCGCTGTTTAGCAACAGAGAACCGCATAGTAGTACTCCAAGCAGGGTGGTGCGTGTCACTTGCTCCGCTCTGATTGAGTTGCCCCCTGTTGACCTGTCACAGCCGGCCCTCGTTCACAGTTCGTTGCGGGATAGGGCCTTGAATGCAATTTTTGTCCAGGGACGTCATTCTGCCGAAGTATGGCGTTCGGTGCATTCAAGGCTGAATGGTTGCAGGCTCCGTGATCTTGCATGGAGAATTGCACACGGTGCCTTGGTGACCAACCTAAAAAGATATCATTGGCGATTGGGTGATGGACTGTGCCCAAGGACCGGCTGTGACAGCTTAGAGAGTACCGCTCATGTTTTTTGGCATTGTTGCTTTGTATTAAACTTATGGGAGTGGTTCCAGACCTGGACCGACCGTGTTACGGGAGACCGTTCATGGTCGGTAGGGCAGGGCTATGGGGTAGACCCTCCAGTTTGTTCGGTTGCGGTGTTGCAACGCATTATTTTTGTTTGCTCTATTGTAAAAAAACATGTTTGGCGGAATAGATGTAATGTGGTTTTCAGGGGGAAATTTGCCAGTTGGCAGGCAGTCCTGGAGGCGGTGAAGTCTGACATTCGCCTTCAAATTGAAGGCGATTTTCGCCGTTTATCTGGGGCTGCCTTCTTTGGACGCTGGTGTGCTGGGGAGGGGATTTTCGTTTCGCTGCGTGCGGGTCGTCCTTTTGTAATTTTTTTGAGGTCGGCGGGCGAAGGTTTTTGGCTCGCTTGACCTGAGTTTCGTTTGTCAGTATGGGATGGTTTGGTAGTGCCGTTTGGCCGTGACGTTTTGTATCCCGCATGGCGGGTCACGTAAAAAGCAACACACTCACACTGTTCATTCATATGTACTATTGTGATATAAGATCTTATGTAATAACCAAGTGGTCAGTTGGCATCGCCTAGTGGCGAATGACCCTCTAATAATTATGTTTGTATATGTATATTATACAGAATAATGTTCACTTTTGCTGCATACTACCAAATATGATCAAGTTAGATTGAGAAATTTTCTACACTAAAAAAAATATCATAGTCACACTTATGTTGAAACCAAGTGGTCAGTTGGCATCACAGAGTGGCGAATGACCCTCTAATATTTATATTTGTATATGTTCACATCTTTAAGTTATACCCAGATTGGCAAGTGTGTCGTATTGTAAGCTTTGGAGCCTATCTGGTTAAATTGCCCTTAGGCAGTATGTGTTAGTGACTGTATAGGTGTTAGACTGAGACATTTTCTAAACTAAAATATGTCATAGTCACAGTGTTCCCGCGACCTTGAAAAATTATGGTACTTGGAGGTCATGGAAAAGTTAAGAAATTTGTAAAGACTGTATATAGAGTGGGGTATGAATTCTTTTACCTTTTTAACTCCCCACAGGTCCAAATTTGATTGAGGATTGGATAACCCACAAAATTTCCAACCAAAGTTAAATTTCTCTTCATCTGTAGTCACACACTGTTCATTCATATGTACTATATCAAAAAGCTTGTATGGCAACTTTTATGGCAACTTAAAAGCTCTATGAGGTAAATATGTATTCCATTTGTATTTTTCTGAAGATTGATTAAGTCGAGGGTAAATACCCTGTATTTTATTAGCGACAGCAAGTATCTTTCTTAGACTACTGCTTGTGATATGAGATCTTATGTAATAACCAAGTGGTCAGTTGGCATCGCATAGTGGCGAATGCCCCTCTAATATATATGTTTGTATATGTTCACACGTTTAAGTTATACCCAGATTGGCAAGTGTGTCGTATTGTAAGCTTTGGAGCCTATCTGGTTAATTGCCCTTAGGCAGTATGTGTTAGTGACTGTATAGGTGTTTGCTAATAGCTTCCTCGGATCGTCCGTAAAATGGCTGCGCCCATGTGTCGCTAAATGAAATTGTTGCACACATATCCCTGTGTAGGGGTTGGTACTGACTTGTATCCAACCGGATCTTGTTAAATTGTTTCAGTATAATGTATAGAAAGAGTTAAAGCAACCAAATGTTAACTCAATTTTTGAGCTGCCATTTATTTTTGATAATACTTTTGAAAACAAAGTTTATAGGGTTATATGAAAGTGAGACCCTCCAGTGGTGTTACATTTTATACCTATGTCAAGAGATAAACTGCATGTATTATGTAATTTCCAGTCATTGTTGTGTCTGAGGATATATCACCTAGATATGTCTACATTAATTGTTATTTTCATGTGCCACGGTTAATTTTAGCTTTTAACTTACACAAGCATTAATTGCCATGTTAAAGTAACCCACTCACTCTGTTGGTAAGGCACCTCATATAATAAGCTGAAGTACTTAGTGAACAAATTAAAGGGGTGTTACCCTTCGAGGAATTGTGAGACTATAACTGGTTTGTAATTCCTTAAGATACTATTTATGTTTTTTTCTTGTTTTCTTTATTCACGTTTAGAGCTCGCTATTAGGGAGCAACAATTAATAAACCATGTGCTGCCTATGTACCATGCCCTCCAAACCAACCTCCTAGAGTTCTGTCATTTTTCTATCCACTTCAGGCTTTACATATATTTTAATCATAATGCTGTATGTAAGTAATCATGTTCAATTAAAAGTCGCCCTGTTGGTCATGAAATGGTTATGGAGAAGTCATATGGAATTATATTTTCTTCAAAGGTAGTCTATTTGGCCCAAATAAGAGCGTGCTATAATTGCTAAAAGTTTTCTTTAATCTCCAAATTGTTTTCTGATATTTTAAATGAACACACATATGGACAATTGCAAATTAACTTCTTGTGAGATCTCATAAGTTCTCGCAACTCCTCGTGAGATTATGAGAACTTTTCATGAGATCTTTTGCGAGATCTCATAAGTTCTCATATACTCTTGTGAGATCTCATAAACGTCTAAGCAAGATCTCATGACCAGTTGCAAACATCTCGCGAGATCTCATATGTTTTCATGAACTTCTCGTTAGATCTCCTGCTTTTCTCGTGAGAACTCGTAAACTTCTCGTGAGTTATCACAAACTTCTCGCGAGATCTCAAAAGTTCTCGTGAAATCTTGTGTATTTCTCGTGAGATCTCGTAAACTTCTCACGAGATCTCGCGAGGAATTTTTATAAGGGCACCCTCGACCACGGTGCTTGTTGTGTTTACTCATTCTAGTTGGTTAAAACCTACAGTTATTGGTCACGTCAATTTAACCAAGTAGATTCTAAAATGGATAGGATTCTACGCCCAGAACGTTTTGACGCAGATTCGAACTCTGAAAATGCTGCTAAAGCATGGAAACACTGGTTTAGG
>KN889964.1:16229-26867 GCA_000934455.1 Apostichopus parvimensis
TTACTGCCTCTGTAAATCTTCCAGTTGAAGGCATAACTGTATCCTATGTTGGGACGTTTGGTGCATTGAGGAGACCTGTGGCACATACCTGCTCGAATCTCTTAGAATTAAGTACAAGTTACTATAGTTTCCAAGAATTTAAGCGGGAGATGGTTGCTTATCTCTCAGACTTTCACTCATATCAGTACTCCATCCAGTAGTGCAAGATACTTTATTACTAGTGTTGTTTAGTTGAAGTTATTTAGGCCCATATTATCACATGGGTGGTCCTAATGCTGGGTGGACATTAGCAAGTTGCTCATTTTAAAATTTGCAGTTTCAATAATGTTAATTTTTCATTATGGTATTAATTTTTTTCATAAAGAATTCTGAAATGGAATTTCTTAAACATTGCAGCAAAAATACCTGTCTTTTGAGCTCTCATAGTGATTCTGTGGAAATTACATGTATCATATTATTATGTAATCTCAAGTGAAGATTTAATCGCCAGAAACGACAGTATCATCAGTTTAATGTACATAGTGATGTTTACTTGATTCTGATATATTTTTTTTACATATCATATCACCTTGACTATACTGCCTTGATACTTATATATGCCTTGATAAGTTGAGAACATTTTAAACTTAAGAATGGTATAGTGCTTAAACAACAAGTAACAATAGCAACTGTTTATAATATATTTGGTGTTAGATGTTGTTTCATTCTAAGCTCCTCCCTAACACCCTCGCTAGCATAGGCTGGGATCGTAATCGACCAAGAAGACCATGTATGTAAAGTGCATCTAGAGTAACATGAAATGTAAGCAAGTTCTCTTCAATGATTCTAAATTTGGAGCATCTTACATAAGGATGTGTCATTAGTAAATGTAGTTCAATTGGCAAACTTATATAGGATTTCCCAAACCTTGCACTTATCTGGCTAGCATAGGCTGGGATCGTAATCGACCAAGAAGACCATGTATGTAAAGTGCATCTAGAGTAACATGAAATGTAAGCAAGTTCTCTTCAATGTAGTTGGTCACATTGCTTTTGCAGTACATTCTAAATTTGGAGCATCTTACATAAGGATGTGTCATTAGCAAATGTAGTTCAATTGGCAAACTTATATAGGATTTCCCAAACCTTGCACTTATCTGGCCAATTTCTCCTTTTTTTATTCCTTGCTGAAGGTGGAAGGAATCTATAGGATTGTGTGTGTGTTTGTGCGTGTGACATATAAGCTTGAAAACATCAGATATCTCAGAAGCTAAAAGTTAGTTGGACTTCATATTTGGTCTATAGGTATTAAGTAGATGATCCCTATTGTTTTTCACTGTGGTCAAAGGTGGTTTGAGGTCAATGGAGGTCTAAGTCTGGAAACCTTGTAAACACTATCATTTCAAGAATTTAAAGTTGGCTGTACTTTAAACATGGTGTATTGATAGCCATTGGCAAGTAGACGAGCTCTGTCAATTTTCATGTAGGTCTGAAAACTTTGTAAACACGATATCCAAAGAAGTAAAAATTTTTGGAACTTGATGTTGGTAGCCCTTTCCTATTGATTTTCATAGAGATCAAAGGTCATATGAGGTAAAAAAAAAAAAACCTGAAAACCTTGTGAACATGATAAACTGAAGATATGAATGTTGAACTTCAAACTTGTTTATAGATAGCCCTTAGTAAATTTATAGAGCCAAAAAAAAATCATGTTTTTCAACATAATATGCTTAAGATGACCTCTTTCATATGTTTCTGTACTGTTTACTGTGCTGCCTCACAAACAGTATTGTTTAAACCAATGTTAGTGCCAATATTAGCAAGCCTCTAGGAGAGATTGAGGTTTCAATCATTTTTCCTTTTGGCCACTAAAAACTTCATGTGATCTTATCCCTCTTTTCCCTGTGTATTTTCTAATACCCCACTACCAAGTGATGATTGTTACCAACTTATCAAAGCCCTTAGAGGAAGTTACATTTGAAAAATATTTCGCTTTTTTTTAAATGACAAAACTACCTTTGACCTTTTATCCCTTTACAAAGGTTGTGCCCCCTCATTGACCGACCATTGTCTCTAATTTTTACCCAGATTACATTAAATCCCTAGGAGATGCATTTCATGTTTGGCCTGCCTTGACCTCAATGACCTTTGACCTACATTTGTGTTAACATTAATGAAGTGGACAACAACTTGGACAACTTTTTTCAAGATCGAGCAAATGGTCTGCGAGCAAGAGCCTTTTAACTGAGTTTAGCAGGCAGATAGATGTACATAGCTGTGACATTAGCTCCCTTGGCTTCACTAAAAATATTACTATATATTTAGTTTTAGGGAAAAAGCATCAGGCAGGACTGATGCCATAAAAGACCATGTAATCACAACAAACCCAAAAACAAACATAGAACCCAAGAGGAACAACCAGAATAAGCTGTCACAGTCCATAGGTTAACTGGTAACTAAAAACCTTGTTCGGTTAGTAAATTAACTGTGGTCCTGAAGCTGAAGGGACTTTTACAATTTTTCATTTACAACTTTTAGTTTTGATATATCATTTTTATTAGCTCAAACCAGAGGTTGAGCTATTGTGATCCGCCACTGTCACTCTATCTATGTATCTTTGTATCTATGTATCCTTCTGTTCACAATTGTTCAAATTGTTCTGTAGTGCACATGCTCTATTGGATTTTGATGAAACTTGGACACAATGACCACTGGGTGATGGGTCATCAGTGGTGGTCAGGGTTTGGGGGGTCAGTGGTCATCTAGGGGTCAATAGGGGTCAATTTGTGAAAATCTGCAAAATGCTTCTTCTCCTACAGATAGCAATGGATATTATTGAAAGTTAGTCATAATCATCTATGACTGGTGGTACCTTATAGGGTGTTCACGATTTTTAGATCAAAGGCCATCTTAGGGTCAATGATCCAAATTGCTTGTTCTTGTGCATGGTTCAATGTATTTGGATGAAACTTGGACACTATGGTCCATATGTGGTGGGCCATCATGTGTGTTTGATCATTTGAGGTCAAAGGTCACCTAGGAGTCATTAGGGGTCAATGTTTGAAAATATGCAAAATAATGCTTCTCCTTCAGATAGCAATGACTGTTAATCAAAGTTGGTGATAATGATCCATGACAGGTGTGTCATATTGATTGTTTGATATTTTGAAGTTAATGGTCGTCTAGTGGTCAGTAGGGGTCAATCCATTGAAAATCTTCAAAATACTTCTTCTCATACAGATAGCAATGGATATTAATGAATGTTAGTAATAATCATCTATGACTGGTGGTACCTATGGGGTGTTGAGGATTTTTAGATCAAAGGCCATCAAGGGGTCAATACTGGTCAATCGTAGGGTGATTGCTTGTTCTTATGCATGGTTAAATGGATTTGGATGAAACTTGGACACTACGGTTGATAGGTGGTGGGCCATCATGTGTGTTTGATAATTTGAGGTCAATAGCTTGTTAGAAAACTCCCACTGACAGGGTCCGACATGGCTGATACTTTGGGACAAGTTGTGAATGTGGTGAGGGATCATTTTCAAACATAACCGTCATGTGAACCAAGATCAACAAAAGGCAATTGGGGCCCTCAATTTGTTTGGGCCCTCTATTTTTTTTGAGGGGGGGGGCAAAAAAATTGTTTGACCCTAAAATTATGTGCCTTCTGGGCCCTAAAAGTGGGTGGCCCCAAATGTTTTGGGCTCTAAAAGGTTTGAGCTTCTGCACCATTGGTGCTCTAGTTATGGTATTATAGTAGGTATTAACATGTCCAAATTTCCAGAAACAACATTGTCTTAATCATTTCAGTGTATGTAGTGCCTTGTTAGTCAGAACATTTTTAAGCTAAAAATGGTATTGTTTAGATAAAAAATCATGTACATAATAATCACCTTAGACCAGTTCACTTGCCAGGTTCATTTCATTGCATGTTTTATGTTACCTTTTTATTGTTCTGTTCATGTTTTAACATTTTTATCACAGTGTTGTGACATGGAAAAATAAAAACCAAAACAACAAAAAAACGGGTGGCTCACACTAAATAAAAATGTTTACATTGATTCTTTGGAAGGAATATTATGCAGTCATGAGTGAGTGTGACAAATGCTTGTAATCGAGCATATTCATATGAGGATGACTTGAATTGGTGTCTTATATATTGAGTAGGTTGCTAGTAGTGAGTAGTAGACAAACCACTTTATTGAGGGATCTCTTGGCTCTTCCTGAGCAAGTGGGGCTTTGCAGAAATTGCTTCAAGTGTCAATATCTCCACAAATATGTCTGATTCTGATGAAACTTGGTTTGGTGGGTAAGCTGATCAATTACCTGTGTGTGACAGTAGAGGTCATCTCATGAGGGACTGGGTCAAAACATGATGCTTATTCAGAAACTATATGCCCATCTGACTTTATCTATCATCAGAATTTATATTGGCAATGGTGAGCACTTGACAAAATCAACATTCCATATTTTATAATATTTGCTATATATAATGAACAAATGTGATCAAAATGAATTGATGAGATTGGTATCCAGCATTGCTACAAACAGACATCTAAAATGTTCATCCACTCCTCCAGGTCAGTTGCACCTGTTTTGTATAAAAGATTGTTTGAATTACAGCAAATCAAGGAGAATTTGTTTCCACATTTTTTTTTAAAGTGTGAATCGTAGCTCCTTGTCAACATACTGGGCTGCCAACTATTACAAAATCGCTGTCACACAATCATACATTAGCTTTAGTGCCTGGACAAGTTTAAAATTAAAAAACAAGATAACGGCCTAAATTGTTCAATGTTTTCCATTGTATTGTGGAGATTAATCACACATGTGCCCTTCTATGCTTATACTACCAGTACTCAAGAGGGGAGAGTAATACTTGCTTCCTGCTGATTGGCTGTCTTTGAAACACTTATGAAGTAGGCTACTGAAAATTTGGGTACAAACATCACACCGAAAAACCTTTCTAGGCTTTCCATTATGTTTCTTCATGCAATTGCTTGCCAATTATTGCATATATGTGCATGCGAAAAGCATTGAGATGTGACAAAACATATTAAAAATGACAGCTGATCTAAAATGACCACTGATAGGCCTCTTGCACTCAATGTGATACACCAGCATACTAAACTGGATAGGCTTCTTGTGCTCAACATGGTACACTAACATACTAAATATGAAAATGGTCCAAGCTTCTCTACTTGAGATATAGTATTTATAAGGTGTTCATCCCAAATGACCTAAAAAAAAAAACAGTAGGCTTCTTGTACTCCATGTGGTATACATCAATACCAAATATGAGATTTGTCAAAACTTCTCTTCTTGAGATATCATGTTTACAAGGTTTTCACAATTTGACCCTTGTTGACCCCAAATGACCTTTGATCTCCACAAAAACAATAGGCTTCTTGTACTCAATGTGATACACCTTTGTACCAAACACGAGGACTTTTCAATCTTCCCTTCTTCAGGTATCGTGTTTACAAGCAAGGCATCACAAACTCACACACATGCATACACACGCGCCATCATGATTGCATTGATTTACGATTTCATCATAACTAAAAATGACACTCATTGATCCAACTCCTGTCTTCATATCTTGTTTGGTTGCTGAGATAGGAAATTGTGAAATTTATTCATTTTATTTGAAAAGCCTGATTGTGAAATATTCTGTGATGTCATAAATTGAAGGAACAGCATGTAACAAAAGCCTTTCTTTTCCTTTATAATTGAAAGGCTCCGATAACCTTAAAAACAATTCACAATTGTAGAAAGACCTGCTTTGGTCTGTTGAAAATAATTACCAATTCACTCTGTCCATAAAAGAAATGTCAACCAAATGAGTGGACAACAGTTAAAAACTAGTGGGAAAATCAAAGGTGTTTTATTTGTGTAGTTCATATGTGATATCATAAGTTATTGCACAATCCCTTTTTCAGTGAATAAATTTGAAAGTTTTATATCTCAGCAACTGAACAAGATATGAAGATGTGAGTTGGATCAATGAGTGTCATGTTTACTACTCTGTGAAATTTATTTTTAGAATCTGAACCTTGAGTTGTCCTCGAGAAGTAGTAAATACTACACAATAAACAAATCTTAGCTTAACTCTGAGCAAATATAAAAAAGAGTTTGATAACATTAAGACAAAAACGTAGGGATACTTTGAGGATGCTTTCGAGGGAATTTTTATATTTTTTGTAACAAAATGTGTTATAACAATTATTGAAGCAATAATGAACATCAAATTGCTAGTAACAAGTTACACATAATTATTCGCCATCATTTCCAGTACCGGTGCATGCAGCAACATCTAGTTACAAGCAGATCAACATTATTTTTTTATTTTAACCTTTGCACATCTGAAATGACCTCTGACCCAATTTGTTCTTAACCACCCCAAATGCCAAGTTTGTATGGAACACGATTTTGGAGTTTCATTAAATATCACAGAAGGTAGTAAATGCTACATGCATTAAAAAGAACTTTACATTTACTCAAATGAGCATTCCCCAGAAGATGGTCCCAAGGTAAAATTTGACCTAAATACCTCAACACCCCAAAAGCAGCACTAAACTTAAGAATCATCATGACTACTTTCAACATCATAATCATACAATCTGAAGACAATGAATGTTTTCAGTTAATGACTGTCAATGAACTCGATTTGATCTTTCCTCAGTTTCATGATCATGTCTGAAACCCCATCATCCAATGATCCTTGTGCAAATTTTTTGTCAAAATCAATACCATGTTTGCATGAAATATCTGAATAAATTGTGAAAAGATAAAGTGACAGATGGAGGATCTCAGAGATGGAGAACCATCAGAATAGCTTAACTAGTATACTGGTATGAGCTAACCAAAATGCAAAAATGCACTGAGGTTTTGATGATACAATATTCAATTTTTTGTAAGGGTCAGAATATAATTAGCATGTACAGTATCAAAATGACTGACAATGTAATGATTTAAGTAATCCCTTTTAAGATATAGCAAAATGACTAAACGAGAATTTGTCAAATTGCTGAGATGGCTACAGACTGACCCTTGCTGACCACAGAAAGCAATAGGCTTCAATTATTCAATGTAGTTAATCTAGAAAACAAATATTACAGATGTCCAAGTTTTCTTTCTTAAATATTGTGTTTTACATGGTTTACATACTATGACCCCTACTGACCTTCAACCCCCTCTTCCCATCCCCTCCCCAAAAAACAGACTTCTTGTACTCAATGTGGTGCTTTATTATACCATTCATGAGATAAATTCAAACTTCCCTTCTTTATGTATCATCTTTACAGTGGGTTATCATACTTTCAACCTGCTGATCTCAAATGACCTTTGACCTCAACAGAAAACAATAGGGTTCTTGTACTCAATATGATTCTTCCATTTACCAAATATGGTTTCAATGTCCATGCTTTAATTTTTGAGATATCGTGTTTAAAAAAATTTAGACTTTTACCCATACTGACCTCAATGACCTTTGGCCTACACAAAAAACATTACTGTTCTTGAACTCAATATGGTATATCCACATATAACATATGAAAGATGTCCAAGCTTTATGTCTGATTTAGACCCTGCTCTTTAACTCATATTAGGGCTGATGTGACATATAATAAACCTACTGAGATGTGTATAAAGCAACTATTTCCTTGCACCTAAGATATTTGTCCAAAGAATTTTCAAGCCCTTCAACTTCATGTAACAATTCATGATGTTCAGCATCTGTAATGCGGATGCGTTCAATGTTTTCGCCCCCAGATTGACCATCTCGATAGAGATTATTTCTTTCTAGCTCTGTCTGAAGTCTAGACTCTATAGACTGCGTTTCATGGAACACTTCATTTGAAAATGTATGACCTGAGCCATAGTTAGCCAACATTCCTGTCAGCCACAATTGTTCTGGAGTCTTGCTGTGAGCTGTTCTGATTTTGTGTGAGTTCCATGCTACTCTGAACTTCTCCAGCTTTTCATTGATTAGATCTAAGTATACAAAATGTAATGCAAAAATGTGAACATCATTATCTACATCCAAGTGCCTATCATCTTCCATTTTATAGAATTTACTATAAAAGAAGCTGATGACTTGTTTAAACACATCGTACCAAAGGCGTTCGATCCTGCTGTTGTTTACAGACTGTCCAGTAATGTGACTCCCACGTTCTGTACCACGAATGAGGTTCATCAAAAGGGCAACCAGGACATTTTCTCCACCATAATCTGAACGTACCCAAGAAGGGAGGCCATATTTTTTGGCCCCTACCATAAACAAGTCCACCACAGCTGTGGCTTTGTTTGTAGATGAACACTCGAGGTATGGAATAAGCTTTGAGAATCCGTCAATGCCTCCATGTGTGACTAATCCCCATCTGAAAAAAAACATACATAAAGATCAATTATAAGCAATGGGCCATGAATTCCTATGTAGCACTTGCCCACTTTATAGGGAACTTGAAAGTTGTTGGTGTTCAAGAGTCACCAATATCTATAAAAAAATACGAAAGACAATAGAATTTCACAATAATGACCCCTTGACCAAATTTCATGAACAACAATCATACCTCATTGTTGAATTAACATAATGCAACAATTATTGAAAAGAATTTCTCTTTTTAACCTTTTTCAATACCTCTGTACTTTAAGAAAAATTGTTTTATCATATCTCTGTGATAATTTGACTTTCCACAAACAAAGAGTACACATTAGAGTACACATTTTAAGTCTTCCTCACTCAAACCATATATCTGCACACTACACCTTCTAATCCAAACAATAGCTATTGTAAGTATGCACTGAAATACTGCCGCAGTACTGACCCACATCAATTTCAACTCATCAATCACAATGTTGAGGAGGCACGGTGCAGTATGCAGCCACAAACACACACATCACATACAGGTGTGCACCATCATGAGTGCAACTACAGATTCCTTTCACTGGACTCAGCAAGTTGGTCTGATGAGCAAATACATATCCCTTTCCGAAGCTATTATCCTACAGCTGAGTGGACTGAAGCATATAAAAGATTATCTTACATGAAAAACATAACATACCTAATGAGCTTCATGTGACCATCAATATGCCACAGACTGTTCGGACCAGGTACAGAATAAGTCCGTCTTGAAACTGAAGTCCCCCATCTGCTTGCAGCCCCTACGGGGTCTACTAATTGAAGAGTATGTCTGACTCGCCTTCGTTGAACAATAATGCCATCTGATTTCAGATAATTCATCATCTAGAGAAAACAATTATTGTGCGGTTATATACAGTCATAATGTACTGTGAGTGATATGGTGTTACTTTTATCAGTGTATTCTCATTACCGTGATTCCATTGGCAAGGCTGAAGAAACCTACACAGTACTTAATTGTGTTCAATAGCATCTAGACAGAATTAATGAAAATACAAATACTGACAAAGCAAATACATAATTGCCAGTTGTAATTACCTACTATATAAAGCAGCCAAAATATCTAAAAGACATATATATTGAAAAAACACTAAATATGAAATTGTCAACTTTCCATATATATGCCTTTATAAGGTTTTCAGTACTTGACCCTTGTTGACCTCTCCAGGAAGGGTTTATGTCACAAGGAAAACTTATAGGCATGCATAACAATTGCAGCAGTTTGCTTTCTCCAGATGCTGTGTTCACACAGTTTGATATTCCAACATACAAAATGAAGTCTTCAAGTTGAGACTTTTTCAAGAATTTATAGAATACTAAATTGGAAGACCAATTGTACACACTAATTATTCCATTCTCAAGAGCTCTTATATGCAATGCTTCAGTTTTTAACCAGGGTTTGGTGCATGACACTACATGTGTAACGCAGCAAGCATATACCAAGTCAAAATAGAAAACAAACAATTCAAAGTTACATATATGACAGATATATACAGAGTTGTCTCTCTCGTGGCCTGGGAAGCTATAGTGTGCAGCGAATGTCACATGCATTAACAGGCTGTAGGCAATTCATGCAAACATGCAAATTAAATGACAACCAAGCTCTGATTTAATGGTCAGTTTTCTTGGGCTTTAGTTTGAAACACAATTAGGTATTAATGTAGAGCCTAATAACCCTTTAACTTGCTACAAGCAGAGTTTGCAATAATTTGTTATATACTCAATACCACTGAGCGCATGTTGAATATAAATGTCTACATACTGCAGTACATTTTTGTACTTAAATATTGCATGCTGTATACTAGCTATATCTAAACCAGTGGCGTAGCCAGAGGGGGGGGGGGGCCTGGGGGCCTAGGCCTCCCCATCACAATCCCCGAAAAAATATTATTTTTGTCGTAAAAAAAAAATACAGCATGGAAATTAAAAAAAAAACATTAGTTAAACCAAACTGTGGATAGTCGCTATAATTTGCTTTTCAATGAAGTTTTATTATATTCCATTGCTATTTATTTCCTTACGATTAAGGTCAGTTATCAGTGAAACATTTATTCATTAATTCGATAGATCAATTTCATTAAGGCAGATAGACGTTCCACTGCCAATCGTTTCTTGGCGATTTTCCAAGTTTAACTAAGAACAAGTGTTTCACGCACATTGTAAGAATGTGTATACAGTACTGTAGCATGCAAATCATCAATGTACCAATGATTTTCCGCGTACAGGTAAAATGTG
>KN889965.1:4441-16195 GCA_000934455.1 Apostichopus parvimensis
CCAAAAGTCCCCACAAAACCAGTTTCACTGGTTAACGGAGTAAGTTGGCCCCTCTGTACAATGCGTTCCCAAAAGTCCCCACAAAACCAGTTTCATTGGTTAACGGAGTAAGTTGGCCTCTCTGTACAATGCGTTCCCAAAAGTCCCCACAAAACCAGTTTCATTGATTAACGGAGTAAGTTGGCCTCTCTGTACAATGCGTTCCCAAAAGTCCCCACAAAACCAGTTTCATTGGTTAACGGAGTAAGTTGGCCTCACTGTACAATGTTTTCCCAAAAGTCCCACAAAACCAGTTTTAGTATCTCCACCAATCTTAGATTATCTCCTCTGCCTGTTTTGTGTCATCAAGAGAACGTTTAGAAATCTGATTATGGTAAATATGTGGTTTGATCAAAGGAAATGACTTGTGTGGGTGGTGTCTGTGGTTTCATTCAGTCCTTTTTACCAACTGTTGAGGCTGATGCCAGTTAACTGGTTATTCTGTCATGTTGTTGCCCTATCTCATTCCTGAGAGCAAAACCCCCCCCAAAAAACAGCTGAAAAAAAAAAAAGAGAAGAAAATTTGTCACTATCTCGAACACTTGCAAAAGGAATAGAATAACAATAAACCAAGGAAACAAACTACCATAAATTGAGTAAAATTTTGCAAATATCAAAAAAGGAACATGAAAAAACACTGACACAATTTAGCACCAATAACTACATTTTCACATGAACTTTCTGATTTGAGAGGAGGATGAGGGATCGTTCCCTTTGACTGCTGCGTGCTTGCAAACAAACAACGTTCTGAGAAAACTGGAGATTGAGATCGGCAAAGTAGTCCCTAGAGACGTTCATTTGATGGGCTGGTTTTAGTTAAATTGCTCAAGGGAAAGGAACATGTAGCATTGCTTAGTTGGTTGTGTTTATTTTGCTGGAAAGTAAAGGCGGGTTAAGACAATATCGGATGTTACATACGTGATTCAGTGCCTTGAGGAGGTTCATTGACCATCCACAGAACTTCTGTGGATCTGAGGGGTAGGGTGGGAAAAAGGGTTGTTGCTTGGGTTTATGTTAAACAGTAAATCCATGATGAAATATAAGAAAGAATTAAAATGATACTGTCTATTATCTGCAATATTTACAATTTTATTCACCGATATAGCTCAGTGGGGTGCTCTCTATCAGCCTCGAAACTTTGTGAAGAAATTTAACCCGTTTTAAGATTTATTCTGTTAACACATCTTGTATTTTAATGCATAACATGGCAACATAATATCACACTATTGTATAATTCATCAGCAGAAATAATTCAGTCATTGACATGGAGTAAAAAGCCATTCAAAAAGTAAGGCAGTCGGGAGCTATAAACTGTTGTTATTTTGCCTCCTTGACATCTGTTAAGAATAATCCCCTCAAATGATGTCATACTTGAAAGGGACAGCTGGCTTGCTGGTGGGTGTCAATAAATCTTGGCAGGATTTTGATTCATATCTGATGAAATTATTGCACTTTCAGAATCTCTGAGCAGAGATTGATTTCACAGGTTTTAGTGGTTTTCCAACTTAGAGAAGAGAGAATAAATTGCGAGATATTCTAGACCCTAGATTCCATGGGATTAATACCATGTCACCTTATCATTTGATGAAATCAATAAAGGGAAAGGATTTCTCATCACTTTGAATTGAATTGAAGAAAAGGAAAAACCTGCTTGAAGGAGATTTACAGAAATTAAACATTTTGATATGAGAAGTAACCCTGCCCCCCACTCCCCCCTTTTCATCCAACCCTCCTTCCATTAGAACCATCATTTTTTATTTCTTCATTACATTTCAACTAAGGTCAATTATTTTAAAACAAAAAGCATCAATTTTGCTGTTTCTTCATGTGTATGGAATAAATCGAAATGATTTTCAATTCATGTTTAATTGAGTTTTGTTTAATCTAATTCTTAAACCTCTGTTGCTTAAAATTGTGATTTTTTCTGATATTTTTGTCTTTTTAATATTTAGGCACAGCAGCAACAACAACAAAGACAACAACAGCAGCAGGCTGCATCGTTCAGCTCTGCTTTCGATGACTACAAACACAATGCCCGTCAGTTCATGGATTGGATCCGGCATGCAACGGCCATGATGGATGACCGTAACATGCCGAGCAGCGCAGAGGATGTGAAGGTGAGACCATACGGTTATTAGTGGTTATTGTGGTTATGATTACTAGAACCGATTATTAAGTGTTAAAACCTAACTATTGCTGTGAAAGTCCATTAGTCATTTAAATATCAGGTTGCTCGTCATAATCATGTGTCATCAATGCTCATTAAAATTTCACTTTAAATCACTTAAAGTTCTTAAGTAGTGTTCTAGCTGTGTAGTCTGCACAGTTTCTGAAGTCGTTTTAATTTTTTCTGAATCAAAAGTTGCAATAAGCTGGCATCACATGGTAGGGTTTTAAACACCTTGTTGTACACATTAATAGGAAAAAGTAGTTTGTAATCAACTTTATTTTATAAAAGGGCACATTATGCATAAATTAGTACATCTGCTGTAAGAAGCTTAGACTATTGTGCTTTGAAAAAGAAAGAAAAAAAGAAAAATGGAGGGAAAAACATTGCATCTAAATGTATAGCTTGTCTTTGTGCCAGATTTTACAGAACATTGTTGGAAGAACTTTATGATCTTCATATAAATCATCTGCTGACTTATGCATTTCCCCCTCCCCCATCCCCCAACTCCCCTTGTAATATTGGAATATGTGTTAATAATGTGAATTTATAAGAAAATTGTGAAATGTTTGATTTGGTTAGCCATTGTAAGCTATTATGGTTCCAAATAACCTACCATACCTCATGAAGTATTGTGATGGGTTTAGTATCCAGACCGACACTTTCAGATAATATAATTAATTAAATAAAATGTCCCTTTTCTTGATATTTCATTGTTTAATCCACACTGACTGTCATAGATACATTCATTATGCCATTGTTGTATCATTCTTTGATCTTGATGATTTATCCCTCAGAAGTTGCAAGTAGATTTTCGTCGCTTTGAAGCCGAAGATGTCCCCCAGAGGCTCAACGACAAACAACGACTTGCAGCAAAGTTTCGGGAATTGGAGGTAAAAACAATTTTATTTTGTCATACCAAGAGACAAAGGCACTCTTATCAAGATATCCTAGCACTGTATGGTTCCCATGGACTATTGTGTATAGGGTCCAGACTACACAAGACCACTTTCCCCTCACCTCCCCCTCCCTATATTCCTTCACATTACTGCATTAAAAAAATACAATTTTTGTTTTACCTGTGATTGTTGTTTACATGTTTCTAATGGTGAGGTATGGATGGATACCTAGGGATGCATATACATTTTTATTCTGTTGCATAAAGTATATGTTTTTAATTCTGTGACCTATATTATATGCAGGTCATTTTATTCTTGCACTTATTTTGCTTATTGCAGAGAATGTCAGGACAAGGCAGCCCATTTCGTCCCCCTCTGGGCCTGCATTTGAATGACATTGATGCTGCTTGGGACCGAATGGAATTGGCCCAGAAACAGAGGGCAAATGTACTCAAAGTTGAGTTGCAGAGGTAAGTGCTCTAGGCCCTCCAGTAGGGGAAGGCTTTCCTCTGGTATTCAATGTATTGTAGGTGAACTAGGTTTTCCTATGAGGGTTAGTATGACCTTGGTGGGCTATGCTATTGTGGTAAAATTTCATTGTAGTCAAACAATAGGTATTGCCACCTTGTACAAAGTGTATCATCAGGGTTGGTTTTATATGATATCTACCTAACCTTTCTTTCTTGAGATGTGCCAAGAGAGATAATTTATCAGTGTCTCTGGTACATTTGACCTCCCAATATCAAATCAACGTTTGTGTTCAAACAGCTGGTAATAATAAGGAAGTATTGAAAGTAACACCCTGTTAGTACTTTTATTAAAATCTGATATTTAACTCATCCTCCTTTTGCACCCAGGCAAGAACAGACAAGCTCCTTAGCTGAGAAGATTGCTCGACAGATCACTCAGGTATCCAGTGACTTGGACTCCATTGAGAAGAGAATCCAAGAAGCTGATGGTAAAGCAGACAAAATGACTGCTAACGATGTGAGAGCTCTCATAGATGAGTTGGAAGGTGCCTCTCGTGTAAGATGTATTTAATTTACTTATTCACACCTGCCTGGGATCAATTAATAGTGTTAGCTTGCAGGTTGTGACTTTATGAATCTAAGCATAGTGAATCAATGATATTTGGCAAAAAAAAATTGTTGAGTCAGGTGGCAAGATGGAAGGTCTGTTTATTAATGGATATTTGAAGCAGTTGGGGGGGGGTAGGGAGGGGGGTCGAGGGTTGCTATATGTTTGTGTGTGTTAATATCACCGGCACCTCTTGCCAAAAGTACATGCAGAAAGGATTCAAACGTCTTGGAAGGCAAATGATAAGAGCAAAAAGTATTTGGTAGCTGTGAGGAGATGTGAATTATGTACCCTATAATGGTTCCGTAAAGGAATCCCATCTTCAGTATACTGTTTTCCTTTTAACAATATTGGAGTGATTACAGGAATCACCCAAGTGTGAGTACTTTCTTTCTTGCAAACATTGCAATTTGCATTGTCACTTGAAATGTTTTACTCTGTGAGAGCAATTTTCATAGACAGCATTTAAAGTATGTTGTTGGCTAACATTGTTTGTGATTTTTCTTCAGACTTGTGAGGGTAACATCCGCATCTTGGAAACTGAGACACAGCAACTGAAGAAGATCAAACACAGACAAGCTGACGAATTCTCACGCAAGTTAGTATCTACCCACGTTACCCACGTTACCCATTAATGATTTCACTCTCCGGTGATAAAGGAGTGTATTGCATTCAAGACTATGGGATGTTAAAATGTTCCTTTTAAAAGAATCGTTAGCATGACTACATCATTTTCACTCAAAATAATGGAAACAATTTTGAAAATTTCCTCTGATTTGCTTTCTGCATGGAATTAATATTTCTATGAAACTGTATATGCACAACCAAGTTTTTAGAATCAATTATTTTCAATGTAACATTAAAAACAATGTCTTGATTAATTGTAAGATTGAGATGGAACTTGTATATCTGCCTACTGATTCATATCTCTTGTTCCCCCTTGACAGAATCGGCCAACTTAACGAGCGTCTAATGACTGCTCGCAATTACCAGATCGCTGGCCGAACCCAGCGTGTGACCACCAAGACCACCGTATCTGGAGATCAAGTACGTGTGGAGAGGCGGGTGGAATTGAGGACGGAGCGTAGAGTAGTGGATCCAAAGATTTATTCATTTCTACATGAATGTCAAACCTGGATTCAGAGTAGAACCGTAAGTCCGTTACACAACTATCTCAAGAAAACATTTCCAAATCTTATAGTGTATCCTGTTCATTTACTGTTAGTTCTAGTGACATACATAGTAAAAGAATGACTGATTTTCAAAGTAAATTGATGATCAATAAATCGATCAATCAATCGATGGTGAATGAAGTGTTAAATTGATATGATGGATGGTGTACACATTACAGTCATCTTTTATCATTGAATTGAATCTTTTCTATCTATTTGACCAGACTCAGATCCGAACCACTACGTACGGCAGGGACCTGAACAGTGTTCAAGCTACCATAGCACAGAGCAAGGCAGACCTGCAAGCCATCCGAGAATTTCAGGTTAACATCGACAAGTGTAAATCACTCAAGGTAACTTCTAGCATATGGAGATATTCTACCCCCTCCCCCACACCTAGAAAGAAAAAAAAATCCTCATGTTTTTTTTTACAGAGTTATATAATATATCTATAAAATTTTCTCTTTATCAGTCATTTTTTAACATACTTTATTTTTTGTCACTGTTTATAACAGGCCAACCTTCAAGGTGAAGATCTTGAGAAATACACGGAACAACTGAACAGCGTTGAAGAATCCTACAAACAACTTCTTGTAAGTAATCTTAGAAAATGCGACTTTTTTGTTAAAGATGGTGGGGTGAGGAGAGATGGAGAAATATGTATGACCTGAGAAATGTGTATCACTCAGAATAGGAAGCTGTACAAAATGTTCCAATGTCCTTCCAATGTCAAATCTTCTATAATGTTGTATTGTATAGCATCACCAAGAATCACTACAAATCCATTTCATACAATAGCTTTTTCTTATGATCTAATGATAATATTGGTTATATTTCATGCAATCATTTGTTGTGCTTCTTTCTCTCAATCCAGGAACTGGCCGTGCAGCGTTCCCGCTACACCGAGAGCCTTCTGGACTTTGTTCAGCTGGCCACAAAGGAGCTAATGTGGTTGGACGAGAAGGAAGAGGCAGAAAGCTCAAGGGATTGGTCGGCCAAAAACCTTGACATGGGCGAACTACAGAGACACTACAATGTAAGAACTGACCTTGTTTTAGGATGCTTAGAGGCTGCAGCCAGGCTGGGTGGGGTGTAGTATCTTGTGCTCTGCAGTGGCACACATTAGGTACTACTGGTCTGTCAAGCTAATCTCTGCTATTCGGTATTCACTCAGCCTTGCTGCAGCCAGGCTGGGTGGGGTGTAGTATCTTGTGCTCTGCAGTGGCACATTAGGTACTACTGGTCTGTCAAGCTAATCTCTGCTGTTCGGTATTCACTCAGCCTTGCTGCAGCCAGGCTGGGTGGGATGTAATATCTTGTGCTCTGCAGTGGCACACATTAGGTACTACTGGTCTGCCACGCTAATCTCTGCTGTTTGGTATCGGCTCAGCCTTGCTGCAGCCAGGCTGGGTGGGATGTAATATCTTGTTCTCTGCAGTGCATGCATTAGGTACTGCTGGTCTGCCAAGCTAATCTCTGCTGTTTGGTATTGGCTCAGCCTTGCTGCAGCTTATCTTTTGAAATAAGACCTTTCCTATAATTCCATTTTGAATGTGAGTCTTGGGAGCTTGTAGCATATCCAGTTTAGTTGACAGTGTAATGTACCATTGGATGATGTAACATGCTGCTTAAAATTATTATTTTTTATTCAAAATAATTCAAATAATGAACTTAATTCCTTCACAGACCCTTCTTCGTGAGCTGGAGATTCGAGAGAAGCAGTTCAACAGTGTCGTGAATCGTGGAGAGCAGATGATAAGTGATCACCACCCAGCATCAGACACTATCAGGGTAAGGAGAGGGGGAACTATTCGGGTAAGGGGAGGGAGGGGGAATATCAGGGTATGGGGATGGGTACTATCAGGGTAAGAGGAGGGGGAACTATCAGGGTAAGGGGAGGGGAGGGGTACACTATCAGGGTAAGGGGAGGGGGTCACTATCAGGGTAAGGTAAGGGGAGGGGGAACTATCAGGGTAAGGGGAGGGGAACTATCAGGGTAAGGGGAGGGAGGGGGCACGATAAGGGGAGGGGGCACTATCAGGGTAAACGGGAGGGAGGGGGGCACTATCAAGGTAGGGGATGGGGAACTATCAGGGTAAGAGGAGGGGGCACTATCAGGGTAAGGGAAGGGGAAGGGGACACTATCAGGGTAAGTGGAGGGGGTACACTATCAGGGTAAGGGGCAGGGAAGGGGGACACCATCAGGGTAAGGGGAGGGGAGGGGGAACTATCAGAGTAAGGGGAAGGGAGTGGGGCACCATCAGGGTAAGTGTTGCAGGAGACTGGGTCAGGAAGAGAGGTTGTTTGTGGGAGTACGGGGGGTGGGGGGGGAACTGTAAACTTGTTAAAGTCAAAGGATGTATGCCTTCTTTGTGATAAAAGGCCAAACACAATTTCATTCCAAACAACATGGAAACTGACAGAGGGTAGGGATTTCAGGACTTTAATCTTTCAATATTAGCGAATAATTGTAAAAGTGACTAGAACATTTGCCAAGCTTCAAGACCCTTCTATCTAAATATTTCCTTGCTTTCTCTTGTTTTGTTGTCAAGAATTTGACTTCAAGTTTCATGTCAAAATAAGTGTGGGCAGGCTGTAGGAATTAATCAGGTTTGGCGTAATAAAGTATTGCAATCTTATCATATGGTTGAATCTACCAAATCAATGCACACATGACCTCTGCTTTTCTATTGATACCATTGTCTGGTTTTCCCCCTGGCAGGCTTACCTCTCTACAATGCAGACACAGATCACATGGCTAAAACAGCTGCTGGTTTCCTTGGAAACACACATCAAATACGCTGCAGAATACCATCAGGTAAGTACCACCCGTTGCTACCCACAGATCCCTGCCACCTTCATACATCTCATAAATACACTTACAAACAAACATTTCCAGTCACTAAGGACCTCCACTACCTATCCAGCAGATCAAAGATCGTTTCTCTATTCCTGGATATTTTATTATTTGCTTCCAGTGTGTTAAATCTGTATCAAGTATGTATGTATCTCGCTTTACTCATGTTTTTCCCTTCCAGTGTTCTCATTGTATCTTAATTAATTGACCATGTTAGTTAACCATGCTGGTCACTTATATATATTTTTTTGCTTTCTCTCATTAGAAAATGCATGAAATATTATTAATATGCAAAATTCCTTCTGCAAAAATCCATATACATGGAAAGCAATTGACTATACAAATGATCTACTTCTACCCATATAAAGACAAATATTGTTAAATATCACATTTGTGTATTCAAATTCAAAGTTTGCTGTTTTTTTTAAAATTTTTTTTTAACTGTTTGCCTTTTTTTGTATTTTACCTCATGTTGTCATATCCTGCTGTGAATGTTGTCCATTGTTGTTGTATTTGCTGTGAACCTAACTCAACATTGTGTATTTAACCCTTGCTTGATGCTTCTAATTGGTTTATTTGTAAAGAGTGTCTCAAAGTTTGAAAACATGAAAGAGCATCTATTTCATTTTCATTTTGCAAGCATTTTATCAGTATCACATTATCACAAGTGTTCCTAGAAAGTTCTCAATCGTGTGAAATCACTTTATCGTGAATTCATGAGAAAACATTCAATTCTCTTCTATATTTCAAAGAATATAAAGGTAAATGTCTTTCTTTCACAGCTCTCTCTATCTTCAGCATCACATACCTAGAAACATTTTTCATTGACTTTTGCATCATAAAACGTTTTCAAATTTTGGTTTGATATCCATGAAATATTCTCCATGATAGATTTTATTATATTTTTCCCCCTCCAAGCTTTTTCTTATTCACATGGTTCAATAATATTTCTTATCCCTCCCCTGGGTCTCTGAGTAGCAGCTGTTTTTCTCAACATGTCTGTAGAGATTTTAACCTCTTGTCCAAGATGATTTTCTTTTGTGGAAAATTTCATATTAACTTTATGCCTGTTTAATAGCAGTAGTAGTAGGCTGTTTATTCCTTCTTGTGTTTGTTTCTGTTTGTGTTATTTTAAGCGGAACAGTTCTTTGCTTTAGTGTTTCATATTGCATCATTCTTGCAAACACATCACCCCTGACAAAAATAATTCCATTACCATGCAATAAAAAGAAGAAAAATTGTTTTCTAAAATGTTCAACTTAAGGACATATTATTAACAAAAAGGAGAGAGATACAAACCGTGCAGGTAAAGTGCAAAATTGCATTTTTGTTCAAATTACAGAATGTTGCTAATGTTGCAACCAATGTTGGTTTTAGTGCCCCAAAAAACTCCCCAAGGAATACACATATCATTTCAAAGATAAATGTATTAGTTTGAATAATAATATTGAATAATGATTGGTTGTTTGCTCCCAACAGAGAAATGTGATTGGTCGGTTGTGTTTAGATTCATGTGAAACATATTTTCATCGCAAATTATATTTCGCTGTCTAGTCTTGCGATTTTTTATAATATAATTTATATTATATTTTATCAGTATTTTAATAATCCTCACCTTGATGCATGTTTGTATAGATTAATGGTCTTATATGGTATTGTCCAATAGCATTGGACTTTGCAATGTTATTTTAATTATTACAAATATTCTTTTGTTGCATGTTGAGTTTTTAATGAGGTGTAAATAAAGCCGTATTAAATACCTCCAGTGTTTTATTTGTTGTAGTTGCTAGGTAAGTGTGGTAATACCCTATCGACAGCCCAAATATTTCAGGACAGTGCAATTTAAGTGTTTAAAACAATCAAATGTTCCATAAAAATACTTTATCGTAGAAAAAATGTGCCTTTGGAACCGTGTTGCTTGTTTCATCATCAAATAGTCTTAAAATATTAATAACATTTGAAATGAGATTATTTTCAATAGAAATTTTGATTGATTTATTTTGTACAAAACAGTTTCCCACCAATCCCCATCCCACCTCCTCCACCCCCATTTTCAAAAATAAGGGACTCTGATTGTCAAGGACTTGGTTAAGTTACAATTGTTCTCTCATTTATGAAAGCATATAAGTTGAGTGTGGTTGGGTAAGTTTTACTACTCCCAGATGGTTGAGAGTGTGTCTTTTTATAGTTTTATAATTTTTTCACATATTTATATTTAAATAGATTGATTGATTGATTCAATTATTTATTTAATATTATTTTATGATTAATATCTCACGACATATCATTTTCATTATTGTGAATGGCTTTTATATGTGTATTCTTGTAGTGAACTATATGTTTTAGTGTTCAGTACTACAGTGCATGCTGATCGGTAATAAAATAATCCATTCCTTATCGTGTCATTGTACTCTTTGGTCGTTCCAGCTTAGACATTTTTGTGATTTTTGTAGCACAAAACTATTAATAGGTCATGCTAGAGATATAAAGATTAGGAAATAGATGAAACTTGGAAACGAAGAAATTAAATTGTTGGAGTTCCTTGGGCAGTAAGGGGATAATATTGTACTGTTAGTAGAATAGAAGTGTCAAATTTATTGCATGTTCTAGAGATAAAAACCATAGGAAGATCAGAAAGTGGGTGAAATTTTACTTTGTGGAAAAAAAGGTAACGTAAATTATTGTAACATAGTACTTAGATAAATTATTGGGCTGTGAGGTAAGGGACAAAATTTGACAAAATGAGAAAATAAATTGTTATTTAATTGAAATAATTGGTCAGGGAAGGAAAAACACTAGCAGGAATTGATTGCATAGCTTAGAACTTATTAAGACAGTTATTTATTGATATATACTACACATTTTAAATTACTATTTATTTATTTAGATATTTATTTATTTATTTAAGAAACTAGAATAGACAAATTGTCAGTTGCTTGTTGCAAAATATTTCAAATTTGTAAAATTTTCAGGCAATGGTAGCAAAATGATTTGAAATGTTTGTTCCCTTGAGGAAGGACCTAGTTTTAAGGTGACAAAGTAATGTATGACTTAGGATTCATCATAGAAGCATATCACATAATATTAAGAAAGATACTTTAAGAGATAAATATACTAGCCAAGAAACAAAAGAATAGGACAAGTTCTTCATGTTGGCTATAGAGGCAGTGGGATGGGGGGGGGGGGGGGGGGGGGGGGGGGGGGGGGGGGGAGGGGGAGGGAGCCTTTTATGAAATCCAATTCTCATACCAAAAAAGAAAGAAAAGAAAAGAAAAGGATATATGAATATCATTGTTCCTTGTAACTAAATAAATTTATAAAGACAAATTGAAAGAGTAATTGTAAGGGGGTGGGGCGGGGGGAATGGAATCTTTGCCAGTGAGAGTAATATTACAAGAGTACTCAGAGATGCCGTTTGATGGGAAGACTTGCAGACTATTAAAGTCTATAGTACTAAGGATACCTGATGCATGCAATGTACCAGTGCTACCTAACTCCCACAGAGCATCATTTTTGCGTAGAACACCCATTTTTTATGCCATT
>KN889966.1:2411-12483 GCA_000934455.1 Apostichopus parvimensis
TACACAAACAATGATCTTATACACTACACTTATGTGGGGCTTAGGCATGCACTATAGCATACTACTAGTATGACCGGTGTGCATTATCGAAATAATCAGTTTGCAGTATTATGTGTACGTATATGGCTAGACAAGTCTCTACAGCTACAATTTCTGCTGTTAAATTATTTGTCATAAGTTTGGTTTATGACTCACCAGTTTTTTATAAGTCAATGATGAATACTCGAGTGAACTATCTCTTTGCATTACACAAATAAATATCCTTCCTTTTTCACTTTTGACATACAGTTGTGCTAAAGTTATAAAGGCCTAAAGAAGTATGTAACATTTGTGCTAGCCACACTCTGTAAATGTAATGTAAATTAGCCATTTATATTGCACCATTGGCAGTATTTACAAAACACTATCTATGGTCCTTGGTAACACATATCAGACATTATGCTCACTATGCTGAGTCATTCCTTATATTTCGTCACTTGTAAACAAACCTCTTCACTCAGTGGTTAACAAATTTCCTACGCTGCTCCTGGGAGGCCTAAAGAGGTCTAAAATTGCCCCAATTGACCCAATTTTCTCACCACATGTGTTCTCTAAATGATACTTTTTTAGTCGTCACAATATAAACCACAACAGAATTCTATGCAATTATCATTTTTGGTCCATAAAGATGAATTTGCAGAGATTTCAGTATGCACGGTGCAGTGTGTAAATACACATATGAGCAATACTGTGTAAGCAGTAACCAGGTCTACGTCTGCAACAACATTTCCAGTGACCAATTTTGATAAGCTTGACCAATTTGGATGCATTTATGATTCTTGCAGGTTTTATTGGTATCCCTGATCACAGTCCACTTGGTCTGGCTTGCCCTACCTGCAGAAACATCATCCATAGAAGGGTCAGCGGGGAGGGCTTTTTCGTCTCTGGCTCTGAAATGTGATGAAAACTACTTTTGTTTAGCTCAGCTGATTCCTCCCAAACTGACCTACAGGACATACCCCAATGTATTCCTGAACTGTTTGGAACATGTTAAACTGATATTGCCTGTCACTCCAATGCAACTGTTAAGTTTCTAAGAATAAGAGAAGAGAATTGAAGGTGTTCTTTTCCAAAACTGGATCATCGGGATTTGTAAACCACAGCCTCACTGTAACAGTTTGTACAGTAGTCTAAAGGGAAGCTTACTGAAATGCTATCTATCTAGATACACAGTTCACCTCAATAGCATATCCAGTCCATTTAAGGTTTGTGTATAGGTTGTTACAATGTATTAAAGACAGGTATAAGGGACGAGAGGTGGATAGGGGGGCATATTTCGTGATAAACCTTCAAATGTGTTGCTCATCAAAGAACAACAACGTCAAATTACCTTATTCTCCATTGGTGGCAAGCACTGGTTCCTATAGTTAATACAGTAGATCTCCCATGGAAGCATCAGGATATCTCTTTTTGCTGTCAGAGTTGTTTGGAATTTGTTGTTACCTCATCTAACCAGTTGAGTCCATTGATACCACACCCATTCAAAGTATATAGCTGTGAATGCTGAGGACTTAGCACATCAACTTTCTCTGAAAATTGACAAACAACAGAGCATTAATGATAGTGAGTAGGCTCAAAACCCCATGATGCACATATGCAGGAGCAGAAAATGCATACCTTTGTGGATTATTTGCTAAATAAGACTCAAAACATTCTCTGTGCAAGGTATTAGCACTCAGCAGCCACTCCACTTAGGTTACAGAACCCTACAACATTGTGCTACAATTGGTGTAGACTTGGTCTAGGATACTTACGTAGGGCCACTATGAACCTGAGGCCTAGGCCTAAGCTAACAACAATATGGGTATTTCATGCATTGAACTGAGTTTTTGTCCTTAGTTAAACACCAGGTACTTCCAACTTTAGCAAAAATAACCTAAAATATGATTACCATGTACTTTAGGTGCTCACAGATTTCAAATTTCACTGAACTTAGTCGTTCACGTCAGACACACTGCAGGCATTTGGGTTTGTTCTGAAGGATTCTGAATTTCGTGCATTTGGCACCTACTTAGCACGAAATGCAGACTGGGTTGTGTCTAGAAACTTGACGTAGGCTAGCCTACACCACAGGCCCTCGTAATATAGAATATAGTATACTAGCTAATAATACACATTTATATAATATATGTCATATAAGTGTGTGTTACTGCTACTACGAGCGCCTGTGGGCTACAAACTCCTAGCCTAGCTTCGGCCTAGCGTTGGCCACAGTTTTGCTTACTAAGGCCTAGGCCTAACGTTATTAATTTACCCATACTTTCCAGCAAAACATATCGCGGATATTCAAACCTTCCTTGAACATTATGTCAATTGTGTCAATTATTATTTATTAGAATTTCAATTGTGATTGAACTTACCTAACTGACGACATTTTGAAACTGCTTCTGACGTTTTGTTAAATGATTAAGAATCTTCATATTTTGTTGATAGCCCTGTTCTATCTGCAGTTAGGCAATGGCCGCAATGTACGACGTACGACGTAACATGTAGTACGTGCATACAATGTATATGTAATCGCCGGCCGTCGTCTGAATTTTTTATCTCTGATCAGCTGACCAGACGGTATTCTACGGTACGATGATTGGGTAAAAATAATGACGTCATTGGTCAAAGCTGAAGGCTATAGAAAGTAAACAAACAGGAAGACTAGAAAATTCTCGTCACGCTAGCATAGTGAGTGTCAAAAAAGTCATACAAATTTATGTGACTAATTTATGTTAGTCGAACGACCATGCAAATTGGTCTGCAACTAACGAA
This sequence comes from Apostichopus parvimensis, assembly GCA_000934455.1. Classification (NCBI taxonomy): domain Eukaryota; kingdom Metazoa; phylum Echinodermata; class Holothuroidea; order Aspidochirotida; family Stichopodidae; genus Apostichopus; species Apostichopus parvimensis. Next base: position 5,211 of record KN889966.1, read on the forward strand.
TTGGTAATGACTAGCTAACTCTAGTCACTGTGACTAGACTTTTGCCATTCGTGACTAACTAATGTTTACAGTGCTGACATAGATCCCCGCTACACATAATAACAGGCATCACCTGCTACACATACTGACATAGATCCCTGCTATACAGAATAACAGACATCACCCCGGTTACACAGACTGACAGAGATCCATGCTACACAGAAGAACAGGCATCAACTGCTACACATACTGGCAGAGATCCCTGCTACACATAATAACATGCATTACCTGAAACATATACTGACAGATATCCCTGCAACACATAATAACAGGCACCACCTGCTACACATACTGACGGAGATCCATGCTACACAGAATAACAGGCATCAACTGCTACACATACTGACAGAGATCCCTGCTACACATATTAACATGCATCACCTGCTACACAGACTGACAGAGATCCCTGCTACACATAATAACAGGCATCACCTGCTACCCAGACTGACGGAGATCCCTGCTACACAGAATAACAGGCATCAACTGCTACACATACTGACAGAGATCCCTGCTGCACATAATAACATGCATCACCTGCTACACATACTGACGGAGATCCCTGCCACATAGAATAACAGGAATCACCTGCTACACATACTGACAGAGATCCCTGTTATACAGTATAACAGTAACAGGCATCAACTGCTACACAGACTGACAGAGATCCCTGCTACACATAATAGCAGGCATCACCTGCTACCCAGACTGGCAGAGATCCCTGCTACACAGAAAAACAGGCACCAGGTACACATACTGAAGGAGATCCCTGCTACACATATTAGCAGGCATCACATGTTACACATACTGACGGAGATCCCTGCTACACAGAATAATGGGCATCACCTGCTACATATACTGACCAATATTCCTGCTACACAGAATAACAGACATCACCTGCTACACATTAAATATAGATGCCTGCTACACAGAATAACTGGCATTCTGCTACACACACTGTCGGAGATGCCTGCTACATATAATATTTGGGATCATTTACTACACAGACATATATGAATCATTTGCTGTCAGATTATTTAAAAAAATCTAACAATTAAACCAAGTTCGATTCAGGAGAGATATTTCTCTTTTTCTTTCCATATTCCTATTCAGTCCTAATCCGTGAGATGCAGAGATAGCTGTCTTGAGTGATATGTTTGTCAGTACTGCCTTTAGAAGATGTTGATCAGTTTACCAATCATGCGTCCTAACGTTTCAGTCCTGTCCGAATATTCAGAGCTCAGTGTAAATTACTTTATGAGAAATAACCCCCCGCCCCCATGCTCCCCCCCCCCTTTTACTAACCAACTTTGAGATGCCAAATTTGATCTCTCCTCACAAAATTCATTTTGATACGTGTTGGTTTCAGTTGAGGAATACATTTGTTACCGGTTAGGAAGTAGAGATATGAATTTTCAATCACTTATTAGCATGTGTTTGTTACAGAAAATCTAAAAAAGACAAAAAAAGACCATTTGATTATAACAGTGAGTCTGATTCAGCTGTGATATTCCTTACTAACCTCACGAGACTGTGCATTTCTTCCTAGACCTTGTCCGCTTCTGTGCTGCATCCTGCACAAAATAGAAAGAAAAGAATCATATCTTAATACGTAATGAGTATCAATTACAGGGTAAGTCATTAACGACTGCCTTAACAGAAGAGAACAATTAGCTGTTACTAGTAACAAAATTCCGCCAGAGAATCAAGTAGCAATTCATATCAAGATATAAACAGAGGACCTTGTAAGTCTCGTCAGACGCCCTCTATTTACAGTAACAGCTGTAGTAACAAGAATGACTTTCTTAATATGTCAAATGATTTAGTGCTATAAAAACAACTGGTTGAAACCAACTCAATATTTTAGGACAGAGTTCAAGATCTTATTTACTCCTTTAATATTCTATTTAACTAAATTTGATCTCTCTTTTGATCTCCGGTGATCACATTTGAACTCTGTTCACACAACAGATCTCATTACTCACATCTGGTGTAGGCCTGTTTTCTGCTGGTTGGTTGTAATGACTAGTGGTTACATAGGAGGTCGGTTGCCTCTCCTCATCATCACGAGAGGCCTAGGTGACAGAAGAAGAAACCAAACATTAATTGTAACCATGGGCGTCCACATAAAACATATAGAGGGGATCAAGAACACTTCGGATTTCAATAACCAGTTAACAAATACATTACCGATAATCTGGTTTACAAAAAGAAATTTTGCCAGTTAACAGTCAAATATGAATAGGTTTTATCAGATATTAGGTTGGAGAAAGTGTCGTAGCAACGAGAGGTACAGCACGTATATGAACAGAGTGGAGACTCCCGGGCCTTCTCTTTTGAGGACAGGATATCTTCGAAGACCAATTTCTGTGTCTCTCATGAGATGTTATATATAAGATTAACCGTGGAAAAATATCCCTAAGGTGACCTACTAAATTGATTGTTCTTTGTTTTTTGCATTTTCTGAGTCTTCATTATTTTTGACGCTTGGTTGTTAACGAGGACAGAAAATACTACGGGAGGATTGAAGTTAATTGAATGTATTATATTTAATGTAAAATAAACAATCATTTTCTCTTTGTTAGTGGACTGTAACATATTAAGACAATACTTATGTCTACAGTCTCCATTTAATTAATTCTCACACATAATCGCATCTACTAAAATACTCTTCCATATAGTTGTAGTTTTACTGTGATGTATCCATACATGCAATATTGTCTAGGAAAACCACTCAAAATAAACTCTTTAAGTTGATTGGCCGGTTATAGTTATTTCTTCTACCAATTTCGATCATTTCAAGTTTTTATTATAAAATTTTGAGGTTATTACGAAATTCAGAGACAGTCCAGACTGAAACAAGCAGCAGTGAATTCAATACGATTTTCATCATCGGATTACGCTCGATTGCTAGACCATCAGAAATTAGTTTTATCATGCATAAATTAGCTCCATTTATCTATTAGTTCATCTCTAAATATAATTATGAAATATAACACAATACTTCTTGCTATCCGTCAATTACTGTTAAGAATAATTGACACAGTATATGAACAGTTACTCAAGATGAACAGTTTAATATCCGTGATAAGATCATAAAAATTGTTATAGTTATCATTAGCTCACTTTTGAAGTAATTCTTAGCTCGATATTATATGCAATATACAAAAATCAGCTTGTTTGCAATTCAAGAGGCAAGCGACCCGTGATAGAACAACATTCCATTTACTCAACAGACGTAGGAAGACATGTAGTTATATACTGTACATATAAAGGAGGAACAGTAAATAGTAAATCATCAGCAATTAACACGAACTCTCACACAATTCCATTTTTAAAATATTTTCTTATTGATGATGATCATGTAGATTTGACGAGCTTTATTGCCAACTGCCCTCCATTAAAGACTTACTGTAAGGCTGTCTCACGAAGATAAGCTGTTGTTTGCTTATGGAATGCATTAGACCGTTCCAACGAAATATAGGCTTGTTTCAAGCAGGGAGTTGAACAACTCACTGCTTCAAGCATGCATAGGTAAAGCTAAAATTAAAACCGCAGATAAGCCCTGCAATTTGAACCCGCGTTTCAACGAGTTAACTCCAGGCATGGGCGTCACCCCTGGGGGGGGGACACGTCCCCCCGAATGTCTCCCCTATCAGATGCCCACACACACACACACACATTTTGAAAAAGAGTAGTGTCGTGGCTCTATTTGGTTAGGGCTAACACATCTCAGGATTCATACCATCGAATATTAGAGGTTCATGAAGTTCATGCGCATGTGTGAGGTCCTGAAAATATAATTAAAGTGGTTTGTCTGGCCATCATTGTTTCAAATTTCATAGAAATGTATTCTCGTAGACCTAGCAATACATTTAAACTGACACAGTCCCATTGGAAGTGTGTCACGGGTGGCATTACGAATCATTGGTGGTTTAACATGCTGGCGTATGACGACTTTTGGCCAAATTTGCGCTAAGCTCACTATACGAACTCGGATCTGGACTGTGCCTAATTAGTTAGTTATTTACATCATTAATAATGGTGTATTGGGAAATGCACCATTTTGTGGTATGACTCCCAGGACGGCAAGTCGAGTAACTCCTATGAAGTCGCGGCGGATAGCTTCCTTCGCCTATATGTCTGGGGACATTTTGGGACATCGTTCCTATAGGCTTATATCTGAGGCCCTGGGGTCATACCTTGACCGACTTGGTGCAATATATATTGAGCCCATTTCGAAGTATATTTATTCACAGATTGTTAGTTGTCATGGGTTTGAACAAATGAGGGGTATTCTATCCTGAAACATAGGACAAAATGGGGCTGGGGTTTCCAGTTCGCCGCATCATTTGTCAACTTTCACTGGGTTCTAATTTTCATGTCAATTGGAATCACTAATAAAAGAAATAATCCACCAAAAATTAAGGCCGCATGAACTTTATTGCAGATTTCCTGAGTGACGAATTTGTAATTTTCTCCCAAAATCACGCAATTAGATGGCTGCTATCCAGCCTGGCAAGTGCCATCTCCAGCGATCTGGCAGGTATTGAAATCTGAAATTTTCTTGCCCCCCCCCCCGCGTTTCAAATCGGATTGATGCCCCTGACTCCGGGTATAGCGGCATGATCGCAAAACCTTCGTTTCTTCGGAAACGTCCAAACCAGGTTCACGGAAAATATTCCGCTATTATGTATTAAACATATTCTCAGTATCACATACACTGTTCTTCTGTTCATAATAACGTAAGAGTTTTAAGGGCGTATTCAATATGATCAGCATCCGATTTCTGTCCTCGACTGTAATTAAATATTAACTGTCGAAAAAAAACTTATAGTTGAAAAACTAGTTTAATGATTGCAAGTGTGGGCAAAGGATTATGCATTTACTGTATGTGTATGATGACATGTTCGGCAAAAATGTTCAACACGTTTCATAAGTACAGGTCGTGACGAAGCTAAAACAGCGCGGCAAATCCACGATCATAAAGAGAACATAGTTACACAATTGTAATATTCCATCAGATAATACGAGCAGCGATCAACAGCTATGCAGTGAGTATTTTCGGCACGTGCATACATCATCCAAACAGCGCAAACATACTATTTTCTACCTGGACTTTCCCGATACAGCCGACGTTTACCAGCTTTTAAAAAGCCAATGCACTGCACAGGGAAATCATATTTCATCTCTGAAAAGCAATATTTTGGGTGGTACGACTTGTCGCGGGGATTGAGTAAACAAATCTTGGAAATAAACCAAATCGTTCATTGTTTCCAAACTGAAAACAAATAAAATGGAAAAACCTAAACACAATTTAATTGTATTATTCTAGCAGATATGCCGAATTTGTGTTGGTAAAGTTGCTCCCACAACTCTGGAAAAAAAGTGTGCACACTTTACCCAAAATATATAGTTAACCCCTAACACAAAATGTTTGGGTTGGGCTCGAGACACGCTGTAAATGGTTTTGTTGCAACTCGATGTCCGCACCTGTTTTATACTGTACCATTGTACTTAACATTGATTTAAACACTTTTCTTGGCAAGCTGCCAACAAGAAATGCCCCTACCAGTGTATTTTGCTAGTATTGCGTCAAAGAAGTTATGGCGTGTAGACTGAACGCTAAACGGTCACCGTAGCACAACCTTTGTAGCTTGGGCTTTACACTCGATCTCAAACTATAAATGTAATCGAGAATGGGAATAAGCCTATCAGTTTTTAGTAGTTATCAAATGTATAATACAGAGTTCAGCAACATTAGTAGTGAACGTATTTATGGAAAGTTTTGGTGTGCTTTTACGAAAGTTCGGCTTATCGATTAGGCTTTATAGGTCTAGAACATTCGACCTTTGTTACTCGATCAATACATGTTGGCTCAACATGTATTCATCTCACCTGGTAGGCCTACGCATAACTATTTGAAGAAAAGTATTTTTTGTACATCCCCTGATGATCAGATGTAAGAGTATGTGGTACATTACGATTCCTAAGCAGCATTTATAATGCATTTCTTACAATGGCGGGAAATTAATGCTAACCCAAATTGCGATGATCGCGGAAAACCCTACAAGTGTATCACGATAATCACGTCATATCTTTCGTTCACCATTATTGTTTGTTTTTTCTTGTATTTCGGACCCTAGTCTGAATGACGTGAAACGGAAACTTTGCGGTATGTCCTATCAAGTTTCGACATAATCTTGCGTCGCAACAAATGCCAAGCAATGCGAATACCTCATCGTCCGACCATATACTTCGCTTAGTCTCCTGCGACATGCTGTACAGGAAAATATTGTTAATAATAAAAATGGGCTTTGCCGATTATCTGGAAGTCTTCAAGAAAGCAGTTGAAACGTTATACTGCATGTATGCAGATATATGCGGGCAGCTACACTGTGTACTCAGGGACTCTTATTTACCTTGGCCTATTCATATATTCCTGTGATTGTGAATGACCTAAAAATGTAAAAATTTCGGTCAAAATTGACTTATAATCAGTCACATTTACCACGTTTTCCTTGCCACTTTGAGAAATTGTATCTCGCGATCCTTATACTCCACCATACAAACCTTCGTATGATTTTGAATACTCCAAAAACAATGCCTAATAGAACTACCGTACAACGTTCGCCAGCTTAAATTCGGTTTATTTATGTACTAATTTTGCCACGGGGTGGGTTGACCCTGTTCGCTAGCTTCAAGTAAGTTCAGTATATATATATTAGGGACGTAGCCGGGGGGGGGGGGGGCAGGGGGGGAGCAACTGCTTCCCCCTTTCAGTGTCGAAAAAATGTTAAAAACTGTTGGGGTTTTTGCATGGTATTTTGTCAGTGCTCTTTTGATCTTGATACTCGTCACTCTGTTAACTCGATTATAATCGTAGTAATATTTAGGCCTACTGATTCAGCTACTTGGTTTGGCAAATGCAATTAGCTAAATTTAGCCTATAGCCTATTACCAGCCTACAGTTGGCCACTGCGTATTAAAATAAATATAGCCTACCTAACCTTACTTGATGGAGAGTCGCGAACCGTATGCTCAACGACGTCGACAACGTGCGTTCTCATCCTTTATGATTCGTCATAAGTTGTTGCACGAACAGCATGTTATGAAGCTTATACTTATACTCAGTTGCTTACTTGCTTAACCAGAGTGATTAATAAGTTTGTGAAGTGAGGGCCAATGGGTACAAATGTATCGAAAAAACAAAAGTGCAGTCGCCAAAAATGGGGTG
>KN889968.1:9673-22451 GCA_000934455.1 Apostichopus parvimensis
GAAGAAATTACGACCTTGATACTATGAAATTAAGTTTTAAAGCAATGACGATATGTTCAAACAGGAATATAATTTATCTTCCTCATCTCCTCTCCCCTCCAAACTCCTCCTCGGACCGGACAAACTCTCCATCCCCACGCTTGTACAAAAAAAATAACAATGCAATAGATGACCGAAAACTCGGTTACAAATTCTGGTCAAGCGAGAACGATTTTGATCTAATTACCTAATTTTTCTGTCATGGATGTAACAATGACCAACGGTGATCTCATCAAAGTCTGGTCCGGTACACTATGTTTGTAACAAGACACAGCTGCAAGAATCAAAACAGAATAATTTACAACTGTCTTTCTGCCCACTGTTTGTTCCTACATGCAAGTGGGTATTACACATAATCTCAGCCCGCCCCCAAGAAAATCAGGATACATATTGTACTAGAGGTTGTTGCACACCGACCTAAGTCGAGAGCAATCCAGACTCGAGGCGGGACCTGATAGTCTGAGTCCGAGACAAAATCTGAGTCCAGAGCAGTCCAAAATTAAGGGCAAAATTTCAGATCATCCAAACTCGAGTTCGGATAAGTTCCACTTCCATGTGGATTTCTGTCTGTCTGCGTCTGAGAGAAATCCGAGACCATGGTATAGCTTAGTCCAGGACAGAATTTTGGCTTAATGATGTGATATTTATACTTGATCAAGTCTTCAGCCATGTATATGAAGAGCATTAAATCTGTATATATCTGCCAAAATGGAATTAAATTTGACTTTAGATTTTTTGGTGAAATTGTTCATGACAGTTATCACTACAACATAGATTAATAATGGCGGTTAGGCTTATGTATCCTTTTAGTGCTTCATTGCCAAAACAAGGTCACATTAATAAGTCTATTGATGCATATCCCCATAGAGTATACAGTGTAATAATGTTATATGAATGGCAGTACGGTACCTAATAAAACTACAACGCTCACCTCCGACCATATCAAGATCTTCCAGTATTCGTCCAATTCTTAAACCACCGAGAGCATTACTGTATTTCATGGCCTGAGCTGGGTCCTGCAGGTCAATCATACATTCCACATAACTGTCGGCCATTGTTCGAGGCACCAGCCCATCGGTCGACTTAGGAGCTGGCGGCAGAGAGGACCTTCGTATGAGAACAATTCACGTTTCGGAGACTTCAAAAACTTCAGTCTCAAAGATGTCTAAGTTTGTTCTTGCTTTTCACCATTTGGATCCAAAGTCTGATCCAAGGGAAAACAATTTTTTTATACGTTTCTACGAATTAGGCCTATTACAGTAACTTGTATAGTGACGATTTAGAAATATTTTTCATTTGGCACTAATTACCTTTCGTAGATAACCCCCCCCCCCAATCTAACTGTAAGATATCTTAGAGTAGATACGGAAGAGGGTTCCACCTGTGGGGTGGGGGATGGAAGGGCAGTGACACATGCGACTTTCATTTCAAGTGGCAAAGAACAAAGTCCCCTCAAAGCATCTCAACTTTGGACCCTATGTGCATTTTATACCACAAATTCTACTTTTCAACAATACTGACTCTTTAATCATTTTTGTCTTCTAACTCCTCCGCCACCCCCCCCCCCTCCCAAGAAAGGGGGAAGGAGAAAGTATGCTAGAGATCACGATGAATGTAATGGATCATACAGCTCTGGTGATCTTTATGTATAATACATTTGTGGATATGACCTTTAAATAAGAAGAAATTCAAAACGGTCAGGACTTTCAAAGTTGATCCTGTGAGGTATACTCTTCCCCACCCCCCCCCCACCCCCTCCCCCTAATTAAATTTATAAGCAGGAGAGGAGGTGTGAAAACGGAGATTAAGTCCAGGGCGCTGTCGTCTTGCGCCTCAGCAGTACCTCTACACCCTGATAATGCCACTGTTTATAATATATATATTTGAAATTTGCTGGATGTAACACGGTGTGTGGTCAATAGGTAGACATACTCACATTAGCTCATCTTGTTTTGTGTAGATCGTGGCAGCGTCAACCACTGTAGTAGAAGAAAATAAAGTAGTCAAAGAAAAAGGACTTTTGGATGAGTTACAAAAGAGTCGATGAAGAGTATTTGAATGGGAACTTGTGATATCTAAGTTAGAATTTCATGCATGTTGAATCGTATTTCAACTTGAAATATGATTCAACTAACATGAAATTCTAACTTAGTATATTGAACAGAATTTGAGATACCTGACATTCAATTTGAGATATCTCAAGTTCGATTTGAGGTATCTTATATTCAATTCAGCATATCCCACATTCTAATCAGACAGCTCACATTCAGTTCAGATATCTCACATTACAATTGCCTGTAGAATTGGATTATTTTCTCAACATAATTGTTACTGCTCCAGCTTGTCACCGTTAGTATGCGGTGTAATGCTGTATGTTCACAGGGCATAACAGGAAAGATTTCACTTTTCATTTTCCCCCATTTTCATTTCAACTTTCCAAGAACTTCCAGGACTTGCAGGGAAAGGCACAACATATGCTATGGTTAATTAACATTCAAAACAAAAGGTGTTCAATGAACGAAACAAACTCAAGAGGCTATGCCAAGTTCGCTCAGCTGAGATGAACATGTCAGTTCAACAACCTCAACAACCAGTTTTTTTTTTCGTTATGCTTTAAGCAAGAAGAAGTGAATCTTCAAGGAAGTACTAACACAATGTGAACTTGGCAGATATGAAACACTGTTGACCTATCCTTTCCACTCTCTATTATCTACATAAGTTTTGGGATTCATAATATTTTAATCCATTTTTTTTTTTTTTTTTTGCAGAGCTGCTTCTAGGCAGATACTATGTTGTTGTTTGTTCAGGATATCCCTGTTTAATATTTAGTGTTAAGGACTTTGTGATAGTTTTACACTGACACTGTGTGTAGACAGTTCAAACTAATAAATTGCCTTTGATATTGAAATGTGGTCTAGGCCATATTTAATAACACCAGTAAAACTGTTATAGTCTTGCTTTGTTCCGTAGAAGTATGCCTATTCATTGATCGATTAACTCAAAAAGTACACATGTTTTCAAAGTTTTCACAGATATATAAATATATAAACAACTTTTGTCCACCAAATAAACCCTTTTAACACATGTCACCAACTTCCTTTATAAAACTACCGTAAACCTATACTTTCTGTTATTCTTCAACTGTAAGTATAGGCCTATAGAGGCTTAACGTTGACCTAATTCTTTACAGTTCATTTCTTCCTTGACATTACCTGCCTAGTAATTTTCGACTCAGTATCAGCAACAAATCTTTAAAAGTTAATTTAATTAATCCATCCATTCATTCATCAGATTTGGGTATAAAAGCCACAAAAAAAACCAAAAAAAAGAATCGATTTCATTTGATATTAGAATCACCGACACAATAGCAATATAATAGTACATTCGTTTATTCCTTAGTACACGTTATTACCATCTTATTGTGCTTTTTATCTATCTGTTTTGAAGTTTCAAAGAAAAGAAAAAAGCTTAAAGACAACAATTAAATGACAAGCCAATGATCCGTTCATTCGCGCACCAAAAAGACACGATCATAATCTGATATGCAATGAGGTCACTTTTGAGGTCACGCGTACTAATTCAGTTCTTGAAACGCGTGGACCCCACGTGTTTGAAATGTCACGATTTCTCATGACAGATTCACATACCAATAATTCACATGTCAGGCTGCGTCTAAAACAAAGCCACCTTCACCCAATGCAATATTGTAACCTACTTATATTTAAAATCTAATTACTGACCAGCATACCTACAATACCGGGTATATACTTCTATATACATCAAGGACGTTAGTACTGTAGTCGATAAACAAATCGTTAAGGGCAAGCAAATAATGCAAATTATATATACTATTTACGTCTAGTTGTATGTAGCGTGTCCGTTAGGTATATGGACCGCCAAATGCACCAAACCTTACCATTATGATATTAAAGCACACGATGGTGGTAAACTAGTGCACAATGATAATGTTAAAAACCAACATGATGACGTAAAATTACACGATAACAAATCTACATGCAAGTTGAATCAATTGAAGTCATAAGTTCATCCAATTTGTTGTCCGTTTGGCGTTCCATATGTAACCTCATTTTTTTCATTTGGCTAGACAAATAATTTATCGATTTTCAGACCCACACCACTGTCATGAAAAAACCGGCTAATCCGTTAAGTATTTTCATTTTCAATTTCTTAGTCATCTTGACATTAAAGTCAATAAGGAACCCATATACTTAAAGCAATAGTACATAAACATATGGAATTGACCGCCAGTATAAATATATACATGAAATATGAGTTTTTTAAGACAAAAATCACATTCGTTCGTTCCTGTCTGAGATTATATCAAAATTCACTGCTGTTCTGGTTGCTACTTGCCACTGTTTATACCCACATCAACAGGATGTTGAGTTGACAGATAATTATGCCAATGGTGGATTTCTCCATGCCTATATATACCTCTCACTTTGGGTGTGCGAGGCTATAAGCGATGCTACAATATCATCAATAAGTTGGTCACAAATGGGCATGCATGGTTAAAACTGTCTCGATAAGCCGATGTTATGTGAACTCCGGAACAATCATTTGGCCCATATATGTCCACATAACGTCTGTTACTACAATTAGTTACGCTTCTCGCACGCGAACATATGGACTAACTGTTCGAGTGAAGCTCAATGGTATATGCACATCTCATATTAATGATTTTCAAGTCTGCAGGAATGATCATATAGCATTCACCAGTGCACATATGCATTGATATGTTATACCATTGTCGCAGACATAAAAACACGAGAAACACCATTATTTGATTTACGTACTATACCCAAGCAACAAAATGAAAAACAGAAAAATTCTCCTGGAAGGAAACCATATGTTATTGATACCTGTGTTATTACTTGCTGTGATGTGACATTATTTGGGGCAAAGAGGGGTAAGGGGGGGGGGGGACCGAATCAAGCTAAAACATATGATAATAATACAGTATTTCATACATTTCTATATGCCCAGTAAGATCTTCGGAGAAAAAGTAGTTCCTCGACTAAAATTGTATATGAATAATGCGCGCGCAATGCCCTCCAGTCACAGATCTCCGTGTTTATTGTGCTTAGAAGTATAACGAAACGACTTACATTCGTGACACCATGGGATTCTCTTTCTTCCGGGGGATGGAGGTGGTGTGATAGAGAGACACCGACGGTATACCGAAGGTATACAAAACTTGATATCGTTTGCCCTCAAAACTTTCCTGGAACGAAAATGAGCAGTAAAACTGAAAGAAGGGAACGAGACAGGAAATGACTAAAAATCATCGTTAAATCATGTTCAATCGTCTTTTTTTGATGATTCCCGGCCATTTTAGTGCACGGCTACGGAGACATTTCCTATCTAGTAGACAGTGCAACACACACGTACCGGTACTCTAAACATCTCAGATTTGCTGTAATATGTAAGAATACCAAAGATCTAAATAATACTCCGCCCAATTAATAGAGTCCGAATTTTTCATATACAGAATATCAGTATAATAAATGTAGGTATACATGCACAAACCAATCATAGGAGTAATGCTATATAACCAGGATTTTATAAGGAGAGAGTTGTCTTCAACCGAATGAAAAACTTACCACATAAACCGGCTGCAACTCGTCGTCATCGCTGGTATCATTATAGAAACAGGGTCTCCTCTTGAAATAACTGGATCAATTCATTAACTGAGATACCTGCAATGTTACGTGTTGGTACGGCTTACTTTATCAAAACAACAATCTAGTGCATGCAAAAAATGGCGCACACTCGGTTATGATAGCGTATTTCAAAGTATTTCTTTATATCTTATGGTAACAATAGTCATGGTATTGTCAGTATAAACCCAGGGCCTTTTTTCAACCTTGCAGTTTTATGTTCTACCTGCACTTTGTATAACAGCGCCTCCGGTAGATTGATGTTAAACCAAAAAAGCACTGATCAGTGTGATGAACTCCCGTTTTACATGGATAAGCTTAAGTGCCACCCATAAACGAACAAAATATATATATCAAGCCAGCCTCGGCGCCCTGGATCAACTAGGGGGTGCAGGTATGGGTAAAGATGGATCAGGTCAGGGGGTTTCAGACCTATAGAAAAGAAAATCATATACCCCAAATGAATGTATCGTGAATTTATGCCAACATTTAGGTGACGTAATTGTCCCTATCCCAGCCGATCTTGCAGTCGAAGCCCCTGTATCTACCAATGTGTTGAAGTGATCAATATAGTGCTTATATCATACAAGTACGATCGCATGACGTTGGGTAGGATATGAAAAGAACCCACGAGTGATGAAAGAAAAAACTTATTTCTCAGTGATACAGTATTACAGTACCTTTTTCCTGAACATGGAATTACAGACAATACTATCCTTGAAGACCGTTATAGGTATCCGTAGTCTCTAATTATGCCCATTGCCCAGGCCATTGCTGCAGAAATATGAGGTACATTGTTAAGGGAACTTTAGGCACACCGTTGATCTGACTGTCTCGGACGAGATTTAATCTGACAACCTAGTAGGCGTCTCGATATAAACAGAAGAATATAACAATTTTAAAAAAATTATTTTTTTACTTCAATTGAATTCTATAAAGTCGGTTTCAAAATTTAGGCAACATTTGGCAAGAACAGCTCACTCTGTGTACATTAATTTCTCTAACCGTTAGTTCCACGTAATAGCCTAGCTGATTTATTATCAGTAAATTGTAGTGACAAACAAACAGCTGTGAGTGCGACTAATACTCTCAAAGACAAGAGTTTTACAAGTTTGTTGTTACTTAAAGGGTGTGATGACTCGCGCAAAAAGAAACTATTAATGCCGGTAATTTGACCTAGTTTCGAATGAGGTGTAACAGACGTGTTAAACACCACCATCGATCCCAGAAAAAAAAACACACAGCTTGCTACCGTCGGTAGTTAGACACTAGTGTACAGTCAGTACATACAGCTGCGGTCAATAACCACAGCACAGTACACAAACGATACAGCGATGGACATCTCATGTTCAGCTAAAGATAACAATTAAAGTATCACGTTTCATTACTGTCTGCATTTTGTAGCGACACGAACAAAACGTCACTTGCAAGCAACAGAAACGGTTAACTTTTTCAGATGGCCGCACGCGGTTTGGGGCGAGTCTTCAATGCCTTTAAGGAGATTTTACTTAAGAGATTTTACCTCAACTTATACTGATATTGAGGTTTCTATTTCTTTCTTTTCTTTTTCTTCCTTCCTTCTTTTCTTCTCTTTTTCTTAGTTCTTTTCTTAATTCTTTTTTTTGTAAGTTATTTGTGTACTCTATGTACAGGGAGTGTATCACTAGATAAGCCAACAAAGGGGTTTCTTGATACACTTCCTTTCACATTCCATAACTCTCTGTATTCGCTACATTTGTTGTATATATATTGTGAAAAACAAATAAACGAAACTTATTTCATGTAGGCCAGCCTACCAACAGAGGAGTCTATATTCAAATGACATCATCAGAGCACACACATCAGAGAATAGTAATGTTTGGCATTAAAATAAATACTTAAATGAATTCTTCAAAACCATTGCACTTTCCTACTTAAAGACTTTGGGAAGCACAATATGAAAATGAAAGTATTAGGAGGGTACAATGCGAGACATGCTCTTACCTTATTTTAATTAAAGATGAACTAATTAAATATCGTCCTATTGTAAAAGAGACAACAAACATCTGTTTAATATAAACAAAATCAGTACAAGACAGTTCTGTCCATTTTAGAGTCAGGTTTTCTCTTTGTTTTACAACATTGTCATGATGGTTGGTTTCCTAACAAATGACCATGCAGATAAACAAAAAAGGAAACTTGCTCAATAAATAAATAAATATATATGCTACACTGCATGCACAATTTACTGGGAGCCTCAGACCATGGTCCGAATATTTGCATAGCACTTGCCAGTAAAAATGAATACACACCATGAAAGAGAGGACATCAAGTTTGAATGTTATATTTCTAAGAGTGTGTAAGGATTGTGACCAGTTGCTCAAGTTCAGGGGAAGGATGGGTGGTGGGGGGCGGGGGGTTAATGACTGTTATGGGGAAAGGGGTGGGGGATGATTGTAGCATCTACAACTTATTCTGTGAAACATTTGTATCATAATGTTACAAAGGTACTATTTTATTTAGGGCATTTTGAGAAAAGGGCACAGGCTTATTCAGTTTATTGCAGTTTGAAAGAGGAGTTGAGTTGATTCAGCAAACTGAAAATTAGCCTCAAGAAAGCAAGAAAGACATTTGCTGACTATGGCTTTCTCTCCATTACAGAAATGGTTAATAATACTTATAATAATAATAACAATAAGGGCATTTGTAGTTCCAAATTTCTTCTTTCCTAGTCAAATTGATCTTCTTAACCAAGGGCGAAGGAACCGCTGGGGCTGGGGGGGCGCCAGCCCCCCCAGTGAAAAATATGGTGGGGCGGAAGTATCATTCCACCCCCCCCGCTTCACAAGTCAGAAAACCCCTTTTTCATTTCCAAATGAGAAAAAAATCTCATCTGGAGCACCAAATTCCATCTAAGTCCAGGTGAAAATACAAAATTATTTACAAAGTGGAGTGGGTGTTGAAGTGTGCTATATTGTACCAAATTGCATTTGAGGCCACCTGGAAATGCAAAAACCTTAGACCCCTCCCCCAGGCCGGCCATCAGTCTTCAGCCCCCCCACTCAAAAGTACCTTCCTACGCCACTGTTCTTAACATTTTGTGATGGTAAGTGTGGTGATGAGCTCCTTCATTAAATTAGTAATCCATTAGCAATTACCATTATCATCTAAGAAGGAGATATAGCTCAGGGATCATTGACAGCTACTCACTAGTAGGACCACAGCCCCCCTCCCTCCCTCCCCAACCACCCTTCCTCCAAATAGAACTTTAAACATGAAATGCTGCATTCTGTGGCATACGTAGGCTTTAAAATAGCTGCATTCTGAGGCATACATTACACCGTAAAATAGCTGCATTCTGCGGCATTGATAGGCTGTAAACTAGCTGCATTCTGAGGAATACCTAGGCTGTAAAATAGCTTTAATATCAAAGTCTACATGCAAGGGTGTGCTAATAAATACTATGAATTTTGGGGGATGGGCTGAAAGTGGGGGGGGTACTTCCCAAAACAAGTTACCAGGCTTCCATATGGTAGAATTAAGTACTGATTTACTTCCTGTATGAAAATTCACATATTCTTCGCAATGCAAGTCTGCACTGTTACCAATAAGTTAGTAGGACAGACAGTCGTAGAAGCAAAGATATGAAGAAATACATGCAGACCAAATGGGTTTTCCTCTTCTTATTTGTCATCACCATCACTATCTGGATCTCCAAATGTATCTTCTGAGAGTTGTACATGTTCCTGTGATATCTTTGCAACCTGAGCAGCTAATCCTGGAACCATCCATGGGTTAACGGCGCGAAAAGAAGATGCGTCCTGAACTTGAAACCGACCCAGCGAGAGCGGTTCGCTCTCTTCGCTTTGACCGGCGCTCTCGTAAGACACGGCGCAAGCTTCCGTATCACGAGATGATAAACTATCACCATCTTCTCTGTATTGTGAATTTTCACTCTCTCCCTCGAATTCGAAGAGGCTCTTCGATGATTCTGACCGTAAGTCCTCCGTAGGATGAGTTGATAGATTAACGTCCACCTCATCTAGGTGGTTTCCGATAATCTCATTTTCTTTCACTTCCTCAAAATCCCTCGGGGGAGATACAGATAAGTAATCTTTTTCGTAAGCATCCATTCCTCCGGTTCGGTTAGTATTATCAATTTTCTGGTCTTTTCGTTTTCCATCAAGTTGTTTGCCACGGCCCATTTCTGTAAAGCCAGGTTGCACGACAGTTAATTGCAGACTTTCCCCTTCCATATTTACATCTCCGCTAGAAACACCGTGTATTGCACTGCTATCCACCTTAAAATGACTGCTAAGATTCTCGGGATTGAGTTCCGTATTACAGCAAGACTCTGTATTGTCTGAGGACGCCTTCGACGCGGTCGTATAATTCTCCTCGTTGACCTTCTCGGTAGAATCGCTCCTAGCGGAGGGCGAAACATTTTCGGATCGTTCTGTCGATGCGATTGCGGTATCATTTATTTCACTTCTTTCTGATGTAGGAGGTGACGTTTGCTCCTGTTCACGTTTCTCGTTCTCCGTTGATGATTTTGTCATGATTTTCTCCTGTTTGTTTCTCTCCTTTTGCTCTGATCTCTTGGTGAGGACACAGTTTAACTCCTGGAGCAACCTCTTCGCATCCTCTGCTTCTCTTCTTCTCAGAACCTGTCAGACGGGAAGGAAAACAGCAGCCCTTCTGTAAATCTCACAGAACTGTCGTGGTTTGGTTGGTAGGGGGAGGGAAGAATGGGGGGAGGGATGTGCAGGGATGGGGTGAAGGATGGGCGAGGATGGGGGTGAACAGTGGATGCTTTCAACCTAAAGCATCCACTTTGATGTGTAGCTAACAGATCATTTAAAACCACACATGACTTTAACAGATTAAATTTCCTTGTCACTTTTTATTTGCCACAGACATTACCGATTCAACCAGGGATGGCCAACCAGCATGCCACATGTGAGTCATAAAGATGTCCCCAGTATTCCTTGTGGCCTAAAGAGCTTTATTTCACAATTGAAAACATATATTGAAAGTTTTTTGAACTTCTGCAATGAATATTTTCTGCATTTTACTACTATTTCCTGCAATTGTTTTTGCTCATTTAAATCAATCGTGAAACAACCCAAAGCTCAGAGATATTTGTGCTTTTCGTTCCAATAATTCTTAAAATCTCTCCAATTGAAGTAACTCCATAGGTCTCCCAGTAAACCTAAAAGAAGGCTTTCTTTGTGCTGCTACAAATCAACCAAATGGTGGACCGATTAAAACTGATTGCATAAAGTTACAATGTTGAAATCATTTAGCATAGAGAAATCAGTACACAGTTTAAATAGTGGATTGATCAATACTGATTGCATAAAGTTACAATGTTAAAATCATTCAGCACAGAGATTAAGTACACAGTTTCTATTCCTTGTCATTATTTTCTAAGCCACAATACCACTATCATGCCTGAGGTCGATGTCTTGTTGTCATCTGAAGAGGGGGAGGGGGTGGGGGAGGGGGTGGGGGAACATAGGTAAACCAGCTATGTAAACCAGAAACCCTAGAACATCACAACCCATTTGTCTCACCTTTGCTTGCAACCATTCCTCGGAATCTTCGTCCTCTCTTCTTGTGTTTCTCTTTTTATCAATGTAAGCCTCAAATATCTAGAACCAAGCAAAACAAAACACACAAAATAGAATGAAATCAATTAGTGAATGAGAGAATGTCCATGGTGGGGAGCATTGAATATTAATAAATTAATAAAATTTCATTAAATGAAGTTTTATTTAACCACATTGTAACACTAACACTGATAGGATATGAGTTTGGTTTGTGTTGATGTTAATGTCTGTTTGAAAAGTAACAGATTCTTCTCAATGTAATAGGACATTCACTGCGGTACTGTTAAACTGAACTAACGATCTACTATGCACTTATTCCATTTGCATGGTTAGATATATACCTACCAGTATGATCTATAGTTACATCGCTGAAAGGAATTCAAGAAGAGAAAAAGGTCATAGTTACCTGCTCCTCCATGTCACCGTCAATCTCATCAGAGTCATCCTCGTCATAGTTGATGAGGTGGATCAATTGGTTATGTGACTCTGCTGCTGCCCTCATTGGCTTTTCTCCCTCCTCTTCTAAACCTAGATGATATCAAATGTAAAAATGCCTTCAGTGTGTGAGGTAGTACAGTGTTTCAAAATTAGTTTGTAAAAATTCTAGCATATGAAATAGATAAAATTGGTCTTGACTGAATATCTTGTTTCCAAATGGATAACCAAGTGCAGTGGTATATTTTTTTGAATTAATTAATTAATTACCACGATGGAATTAGGCATCATCTGAAAACCATGAAAGAGCATTACATCAAATCTGTGGGACAAATGTTATGTATTGCATTTAATGGTTCATAACTCTTCAACTAAAAGAAAGCAATGGTTATATACACATATAGACCTTTTAGCTACAGTAAAGGGTATCCAATAACCAGGAAATACTACATGGATTAGTCAGAGTTACAGCCCACTACAAAACCATGTTTTACTTTCACCAAATGAATCAATTAGATAGTCATATTTTCTTAACGAACATTCATTTCCTAGAAACGAAAGCCATGCATTATAAATGCTGTATCATTATCATTGTTAATGTTATTACCAGTTAAATGGACCTGATGAGGTGGTGGGGGTCTGGGAGTGGGGTTGACATTGGTGGTGGGCCTATGTCTCCATTGAATACCTGTAAAAAGGTTAGCTTTTCATACTTGTGTTTCATGTGATTATTCTTATATTTTTATGTCAACTCACCAGTCTTTGGCTTCCCCTTTGAAGTTATTTTCTCTAAACTGGCCTTGGTCTCTTCATAGCACATTTGGCTTGCCTCAATATGGTCAGATATTTCAAGAATTAGAGTCCTCATGTCGCTGACTTTACTGTCTGTCATACTGATGACTTCACAATCATTGAGTTGATCATCAATAGGACTGATCCTGAGGGACAAGAAATATCAAACTAGAACATCAGCATTGGACTGATCCTAAGAGACGAGAAATATGGAACTAAAACATCAGCATAGGACTGATC
>KN889969.1:0-33079 GCA_000934455.1 Apostichopus parvimensis
TACGTATGGAACGCCATGTTAACATTTCAATAATTAGAGATATGTTATGTATGATTGTATGTATGTAATTTAGATCCTCCTGCAAGCAGGAACTCACGAAGAAGCCATCATTGGTTTATCAAAGCCGCAAGCTGACCGAAGTCAGTCTCTTAATATTCTAGATATTCAAATATGGTCACCTTTGGTCAAAATTCTTAAACTAGTCTGTTGTTAGTACAACCTTCGATGAAATTTTCCTCATTGGAACATTCCGTCATCTTGTGTGTTTCTTAAAAATGTCTGTAAACAATTTGGAGAGTAAAGACCTCCAGGAAAGTACTTTCTGAAAACTTCTAGCAGTTATAGTGTGCTATAATTTGAGGCCCATGCTGACTACCTTTAATGTTACCCATAAGGCCTAGTATTAGTAGCCTAGACCAATCTAGTACCACCAGTACTAGCTGACGAAATTGAATATGCCTCGTTTACCTGCCATGTATTTTCCGAATGAGATGGCGCTCTTCTTATAAGCACCACAATTCGAATTCTTGATATCTCTAATTTGAATACTTGCTATCTATAGTTCAATTTTGGATATCTCTAATTCGAATTCTCGATATCTCTAATTCACTTTTTGATATTTCTAATCATATTTCCGATATCTATAAATCAATTTTTGATATCTCTAAATCGAATTCTTGATATCTCTGATTCAATTTCTGGTATCTCAAATATGGTTAAATTATTGATATCTGGATAATTATAGAGATTTCTGGAAATCAATTATAGATATCTGAAAATGAATAAGAAATATCCAAAAATGAATTAGAGATATCTGTAATTGTTGAAGAAATGTTAAAACGACGTTCCATACGCGCGCACGCAACAGACAAAAAATTACATAAGGGGACGTTACTATATATATGGCAATCTAGATACGACCAGCAAGATCTTATCCCCAAAATTCCATTACATTCAATACCGTTTTGTATAGGTATTCTAATCTGATGTACATTTAAATATCAGAAAAAAACGCATAGACAAGTTGAGTAATGAACAATTTACGGCGCTGCCAAAAATATAGGTAAAATAATGTATCTTTTAAATCTAGGTCAAATCGGTCATGCGGAAATTGTAATAAAATTGTTTTTGATATCAGTCCACAGATTTTAAACTGAATAGATACTTGCATGATTTATATTGCCACCTGCACAGAACTTAAATACAAACGAAGATATATAGGCCGAGCAGTATGCATATTACGCCTCAGACAGCAGTAGGACAATTTAGAGGCCGAATGATTTCTGTAGGAGAGATGAATGACACGTGATGTTTAATTAACGAAAGATGCAACATATTTCACCGTCAATAGTGCTTTGATAATGTATGGCAATTGTAAATGTCGATACTGTGAACATTGGCCCATGTGTCAATAACATGGATAGTCCAGAGGGAAATGTATTATTGACTTATGAAATTGTTCAATATACATCAACGACGTTACCTCTTATTGAATGAGCACAAAGACATCACATGATAAATTAACAAAAATGATTCCATCCCACCCCACCCCACCCCATTAATTTATCCCTTCCACCATAAACAAACTCTCATAATGTAAACCTTTAAGTTTTGACATCGGTAACATACTCCAGAACTTAGATTTTTCCTACATTTCCAGGAATAATTGTTTCTCTGTCTCCTGCGAGTGTTTCGTAATTGTACAAATGTTTCTCTTACAATGTACTGGACTTGTCTAAATTGTTCCATCGACATTTCCAAGGATTGAATCCTTGGAAATATCGATGAGGACAGTTAAGACAACCAAATTAAATTTGGTTTAGTGTTTTTATCGTACAGAACTAATTCATAAACTCATTGTTTGGTTCAAATGAACGAAGTACTATGAAAAGCCATATTCCCGCCGCATGAAATCACGAAAGCTTATGGCTTTGAAAACACTATAGGCCGACGGAAAAATTCGTATAAATCGACACTGCACAGTAGGGCCTATATACATGTTGTACCGTCAGAGCTTGGCAGCGCCTATAGTATACGCCTACCATACTAACTATAGTCATGATATATTAAAATCCCATGGCACAGAGCCTACACATAGCCCTAAAGATGTGTTGTGGCCCGCTACAATATGTCCTCACGACGATCGTACAGCCAGATGGGCCAATAATGGCCCTTGTTTG
This sequence comes from Apostichopus parvimensis, assembly GCA_000934455.1. Classification (NCBI taxonomy): domain Eukaryota; kingdom Metazoa; phylum Echinodermata; class Holothuroidea; order Aspidochirotida; family Stichopodidae; genus Apostichopus; species Apostichopus parvimensis. The sequence goes on from KN889969.1 coordinate 2,181, forward strand.
CGGCACACAACCGTGTTGTTGATATACATCACTCATGCATTGTTCATTTTCATTCAGTCTTCATACATTGTTAATACACTAGGCAACATGCATGACACTGCTAGAACGTTTGAGTACATTATACTATTATAAAGTAAATAATTAGAATGCCAATAGATCGAAAAAATCTGCTACTTCCTGCTGTAACAACAATGTTACATATCCATTGTTTTTTTCTATGTAGGCACTCGTAAAGTACCCGTCCTGAGCGAGTGCCAAGTACTTTAAATCGAAAACAAGTACATGTACTTAATCGTACGTCTGAGTCCAATTAGTACTGACTGAATGATGACATGTGTACGAGTACTTTATTAATCGAATGCAAGTAGCGAGTACCTGCAAAACAATATTTGGGTACATACTACTCGAGTAATACCGTACTTTTCGAGACTACAACACTGCCAGATAGAGCCTTGATTATTTTATTGCTGAGTTAGCCAAATGTGGCTCTATTGAACTAAAGAAGGATTTCCCAGTTCAATGTATTAGGTATAGGTGTACTACAATGGCCTGGACGAAGGCTTGAACCCTAATTGTGAGGGCAACTCCCTTTGGTTTCACAAACTTTTGGCCACTTGGAATTCACGACCAGTTAAGATGAACTATTCAGACATCACCAATGAGGGACGTGTTGCGTCTTTAAGTTAAAATTCCTCAGTGTATATTAATGTGAAGAAATCGAGCTGTTGTACTGAAATGTGAAACGATCAGTTGTTTCTTTTCATATCATTGTCATCGAATACGTCAGCCCATTTGGCGTTCCATACTAACTTCCGGCAACATATGAAAAAGAAGTGTTTTGGTACCTGTGTTATGGCGGTGATTCTAGCAGAACATGATCATCTCAGTTTCAGGTCTTTTGAGGAGATCTCAACCATCTAATATTAAGGAAGCAAATGGTGTTATTTGGAAGCTTTGCATGATGGTTTGTAATTCGGGAAACGTCCGGTATCATGATTAACATTAGGCATAAACCTTACTGATATTAGTTGACTCTTCATCATTCGGTACCTTACGTTAGGCTTACTAATGCAGTGATAGTCTAGGCCTATGTTCTGACGTTAGCCGAAGTCAAGTAGCATTGCAAGTTGCTTACCTATTCCAAAGGGAAGAAGGGATCACCATTTACCGCTTGTGGCAATGAATTGATTGCCCCTGAATTCTAAGACAAGATAATGGAAAAAGTGATTGGCATTTATGGCCTCAATTGAAATTTTTTACATGTTTTAAAAATTTGTTAAGGTCAAATGGTGTTGATTATCGTCTAAGGATACTCTGCTGTTTATACCTTTCAAAATGAAATGAACATGTTTGAGTTATTGTATAGAGATTTAGAAAACAAGAGCCTGCATTAGGGAGTCCATGTAAACACCAGTTTAGCCTTAAAGGAACATATATACCAGAGATTAAGCATAGTTTCATCATGGATATCTTCAAAACAGATATTGCTATGTAATATAAAAACAGTACTAGCACTAATCCAATAAAAAGTGTTCCTGCTGTTAAACAGCAAACCAATGATCTTTGAAAAAATGTTATTGCACTACAGTATGTACTTTCCAGTAACGTCCACCTCCTGTGTTTTCAATTCTTACAGAAGCTATACAGTATCACTTCAGCGGGTTTTACCGTATCTGTAGGGTGCTTCCTCGTCTTCATCGCCTACGTCCATCTTACAAGTCAAAACGTCCAGTTCCGTTCGAACGAGTACAAAGACGTAAACCAAGACCTATACGATAATGAGAAGATATTCTCGGACTTTGTGAAGAACATCAATGAGAGTATCAAAAGAATGGACTACGACAAAGAGTACACCTTGAAGAATATGTCTCAGAGTGGTCCTCGGGTAGCCGGGAACGTAAATACCGAGGAAGAGGACAACCTCCACCCTCTCTTCCTCGATATAATGAAGGTGTCCCGATTGAGACAGGCACAGAAGTATTGGTTGCCTGATGCTAGGAAGCATCACGATCTCAATGGTTACATTTCACTATTACACCCGAATCAGGTAAGCATTGAAGCTCAAGCTTTCAAACATTGCGTCCTGTGTCGTGACAGAAATTAAGTTTACCTGAGAATTTTTCTGGGTATTTTGTCTAATTTACAACAGCTATACATAAATTTCAAAAAGTTGCTCTGCAAAAATGTGACTTATCACTACTGTCTGTGAGTAGTGGACTGGTATGTATACTGTTAATAGATAGTTTAATACTAGATGTATTGAAAATAATAAACTATGTAAACCTTTTGACAGGCTTCCCTTTAGCATTTTGCAGAGTGAGTTCAGATTCTGTAAGGTTCTACCTTTCCTCCTGACTGTCTGCTGTCATTGCCAGGGAATAATTTAGTGTGAAAAAGTTTGTGAATTAGTTTTAACTTTTGAAGTCTCTGAATTTTGTCTCATTAAAAAAAATACTATGGTTCCTTTGTAATAAAAAACTGCTATATACTTTCTTTTCATTTGTATATGTTGCGCAAAATTTTGCGATGTGATACTGGATGAATTATTCCCCGATTGCTGTAGAAATTGTGTCTTACTGCATGAAGTGTTTGTATTTAACTTATGAATTATAATTCATAAACATAATAATAATATTTGTTATCTATGTAGGCATCATGATATTTGAATAAACTGCTCAATATAATGTGTGCTCTCTCTCAACCTAACAACAGAAACTAACATTATATCCTAATAAACGTTGTTTGTGTAATTTACTGTGCATACATGACTTTTGCAGCAGTTTGACTAAAAACATGATTAACAGAGATAAAAACTAACTTTAGAAGCAGTAAGTGAGTGCTTTGCATATCACTAATTCAAATGATGCAAGATGTTTACAGATTGTTGTTAAAATAGTAAGAAATGTACAGTGTTTTTCATATAGGCTCGTAATGAGTGGGGTTGGATCGGCCAAGCCCTCCTTGACGACGCATCTCCCCTCCCTTTCCTTTCCTTCAAAACCCAAGAATGTTGTGAGTAATTGTCTGCAGAATTTAAAATTGATAAAACTGACCCTCTGTCTGGTAATCATTGAATTGATAGAGAACGGTCAATAACAAAATGGAACCCCAAAAGCTGTTGGGATCAAAATGTAAATAAATTATTGGGAGATTTTCTCCACCTATCGCATCAGAAGTAAGAACAAACAATATCTGTTTAAATGATGATAGTTGGAGATTGTACTGTACACTGATTTCAAATCACTGATCTAGTAATTAATCTCTTTCCCCCTCACCCCTCCCTCCCTCGCCCTCCCTCCCATGGGGCTCTTATCCCTGGTAACATGTAGAGAAGTGTTTGTTATTTGTGTTGTTTATAGTTTGTTTTTTGCAGATGCCTTGATGATGTTTGTAACCTTTACCAGTTACCCGTACCCGGTATTCATTGCAGCACCCAATGTAACACTCGCATGACCAGCTTTATTAATCTTCAAGACTCCGAACCAAATAATGATGAGGCTTTCAGTTGTCATCTACAGTATCCAGTAGGAAAAATAGTATCAAAACGTTACACTTTTCAATAGAGAAAAAAATGAATAAAAGACAGAATAAGTCATTGAAAAGAAATGTCTTCAACTGTGTAACATTTCAAGATTGAAATATTTGAAAGGAACCAAAACCTTCATGTTGTTTAAGGATTCAGTGTCAAAGAGGTCACATGTTCTGGGCACATGGTTATCAAGTTTAAATCCGATCAAAGTTGTGAGGACAAAAGAAAACATTTCCAGCTTTGAATTTCCTAACTGATACCTTCTGCTATAACATTGAATTGTAAATGCTAGCCTTTGAGTGGATGACCATGGTAGAGATGGTAAAGAAATGTCTTCTTTTGACTGTCGCTGCAAACTTGGGCTTGATAAACTGACTAAAGATACAAACTGACAATCATCATTAACTAAAAATCTTGTTTGTGACTCATGAGTCCTATTGAAAAACTGTCAATGCATATTCATTGCAAAGTCATCTTTCACGTACTACACAGTATTTGTAGTCGGCAAAAGTGTGCTGTAACTGACCGAAAGAGATAATAAAACTAAGACATTTGTGTCCGATTTGAATGAAGAAAGTTTTTCCATCGTCAAAATGGATGGGATAACGTTGACATCCTGAACACTTGGTCTTAAAATATTATTCCTCCCTAACAAAACTGCTCACTGCTATACTAACAGATATTAATACCTCTGTTTGTCTGCTTAATTCAAGCTGTCTTGCTGGGACTTCGTATACCAGATGACTGAGTGGCATTTGCTCACAAATGATACCAAAATTTGTCCAATGGGATGTATTTTTGTTTCCTTCTCCAAGTCCAAATTAGACCTCCAATGCAAAACATGTTCCCTGGTTTGTAGCTCAGGCCACCTTCTGCATTCCAAATTTGGGCGCAGGATAGACTCGGCGGATTGCGTCTTTCGAATGAATGATGCCCCGAGTAGGGGTTTCTCGAAAGACGTCGGTGCCAGGACGAGCCTCCGAATGATCGGATTTCAAGCCGTGCCAAAGGTCTTAAAGAACAAGGACGTTCTGTTGATGGGTTCTGCGAAACCCAGGTACCTGGTGATGTGGGGCCCAGACAGAGAGATGGCATCCAACGGTACTGGTAAAGGTTACAATCATCTCAAAGCATTGGCAATGATGTTGGAGCAACAGGGCACTGAGTGCTTTCTGTTGAAGGAAGAGGAGATGGCATTTAACAATAGGCTGTATGAGGCAGAGACTGGTCAGAATAGGTAAATCCACAGATGAGTCAATCCATAAATTAATCGTCCAATTACCTGGCCTCATCGATTGATTCTATAGGAAAAAATTGACCTAGCTTTGGGGTGTAAGCTATTAGGACATCATAAATTATGTGTTATATGCTAAAAGCACATTTGCGCTGCATTTGTTTCTACTTGAATAAACTTTATTGTCATTACATTGGAAATGTTTTACCCGTCCACGGTCTAACAGGAACTACTAAATTGTGGAGATTTTCACTCTTAAAATTTCAGAGTGATCAAATTGTGTTAGCTTTCGGTATACCATTAGCAGATAGGCAAGAATGGATATATTGTGCAGTAGAGTGTAGAGGGCACTATTGTGTAATTCAATTGTCAATATTGGGCAAAACTGTTTGTACCATTCATCTGTGGTTTTGGACTAACATTTGGAAGTATCTGACCCCTTCCTGAAAGTGATTTCACTTCAACACCTCCTTTCCAGATATAATTGTTTTAGAGTTATGATTACTTGTTTACTAATTTTATTTCTTATTTTTATATTCTTTTTCTAGTATAAAGCCTCCATAGAAACCTTATCAAAGTAAAAAAATGATGCAAAAATTCCTTACATCACTAGTCAAAATATACCACAGTACAGTACACATCAGGGTTAGCTGAGAGATTATCACACTGCCATTTCAGAACACAACAGAGGAGCATACAACAAGAAATATAATCCCACGTTCCACAAGAAGCGAGACCTCATAGCGTAGATCTACACTATAGAGCCTTTGGCCCCCCCCCCCCGCTCTCCCTTAAAAAAGTTCAAATATTTGTTTAATGGTGTTTCCTTTCTCTAGTCACCAGAAATACACTGCAAGAAATGTTCTGTAATATCCAGCTCCAGCCATATACTCCACTCCGGCGCAGGACCGGCCATAGACGCCGACAGGCAGTGTGTCTTTCGAATGAATACTGCCCCCACTTTGCAATTTGAAAATGATGTCGGTGCAAGAACGACTGTGAGGGTGTTGGCTCACGCCTCTGTGTCGCCCCTCTTTAAGTCTCAGAAGAGCCTACTAGGCCATCCGAATGCTACCAAATACTTGATAGCTTGGGGTCCCCATCAGTTCATGAAAGAGGGGGGTTTGTCCTACAGGCGACTGAAAGGACTCGCCAAAAACTATCCCAAGGTTGATTTTTACGTAGCATCGCATGATGAAATGGAATATGCTGACTTGTTGTTTGAGAAAGAAACAGGCAGATCTCGGTGAGTTTGGAGGGGGAAAAAAAAATTGAGCCCCTCCTCCGCATCCGGCTACCCCTTCCAAAATGATCAAATGCGTAGCATTAGTACCCACTGTCATCTTGCACCCTTTCATCATTTCACCATCCAGCAAATGTGCCTTTGCGTAGCCTTCTTGAGAAAGTTGTCTCTTTGCCTTCATCCATTTTAAGTTGCATCATACATAGGCAAATTTCACCCCATAAATAAGGTCACACTCTCTCTCACAGATCTGGCAAAGTATAAAATCAGATTTGAAATAAAATCAAATACTCGGTTTCATCATTTCATGTACCCGGGTATGTGTAATAAATGATGATATGATTACCTGTACACACTGGTCATTCTGAGGAAACTTATCGATACTATGAAACTGCTCAGGAAGACATTCTTAAGAACACCAAAATAGTGCAACAGCATTGTCAGAATAATTAATTGAGCAGTAAAATCATTAAGCTTCACTCATACCACACTTTACTGTGTTTTCCTATGTTCGTTATAAAATCACAATGAACCATATTGTATCATGCATCACACATGTTTGTTTATCAACCTTTGCTTCGAAACATGACATTTCTTAATCTGCATGACAAACTGGAATACATCACATTTCATTCTCTAGTAATAAATCATGGTCACTTATCATTTTATTTTCATTCCGTGAACCACAACAAGCATTACACATCGTGTTACTGTATCTGAATATGATCTACTGTACAGTATGTCAATAGTACATGACTGTACCAAGACATTTACATCCCATCATCAAATACAGCACATCATAACTCCAGTATCTAATCATGTTTTACAAATTCTGACTTGTGTTTTTACATCTCCGCTATTATTCAATCCAAGCATCCAGCATGTTATGTCAATATGTAGTACTATCTAGTACAATATAACATTCAAGTTGCATCACAACATCATACCTTTGGACTTTAAGTATGAATCTAAGAGACTGACTTCGGTCAGCTTGTGGCTTTGATAAGCCAATGAGGCTTCTTTGCGAGGTCCTGCTTGCAGGAAGATCTAAAATACAATACCTATCTTGTAATCTAACCTCTGTTTCTGGATGTGATGTAATCATCTTATGTTTCTAAACATACATATGTATGTACATATATCATGATTGCCTTTATACATTCACAGTGATATCATCACATTGCACTGCATCAAGAATCACTAATGTTGTACAGCTATAACATGTTCAAATGTTATTCATTCATCAGTTTGTTTATTGCTGCCAGCTGTGAAAACAAATTAACTTTGATTCTGAATTGCATGCTTTTCTCAAATCATTTTCTACAGTGATGTTCCAACATGCTGTAAATGTCACAAAAATTCACTGTGTTACTGTGCAAAGAGTGAATTGAAAAAATGTGCATTCATACTAAAGATAAGACACAGTGAAACATACTCTTTTGTGTAATGTTCCTATATGAAGTGGTATTGTCTTGGGTCCTGTAAAAGATAACGCTCAATACAAGATGCAGTTTTTCCCAAATTTTCAAATAATATGTCACTTTTTGTGCATTCTTTATATCAACATATCATAGCAAATAATAACGAAACATGACGGCTGGTCGACATAGCAATAACATAAAGATGCATTTGTAGGGAAGTTTAAGGATGCAATTGTAATTTAAAAACATAGTTTGGTCTCTTTCTGGTCGTTAGACTCCATTTCAGTAGGGTATTAAAGCTCTTGGCTTTATAGCCACTAGATCAAAGCTTGTTACACCAAAAGAGTAGCTATAAATAGTTTACACAATTGTTCCTTGTTTTGTCATAGTGACAATATTCATGTGTCAATCTATTTAATTAAATTTCAAATTTATTTCCTCACATGTACTGAATTCAATTGAAACTTTTCAGTTTTGGGCCTGTTTTCATCACATAGCTGGCAGTATTGTACAGCAGTAACAAGTTTTAAGAGAGCCGATCTTCTCAGAATGAATGTTTCATTTTGAATGTATTCCATTTTGCAGAGCCAAATCAGGTAGCTGGTTAACAACTGGTTGGTTTACGATGATCCTGGCGAGATCTGTGTGCAGCGAGATTCATGTCTACGGCATGGTCGGAGAAAACTACTGCAAGTAAGATACCTATTTGAATAGCTAACATTTGTCATTTATAATTTGGGCTTTTAGTATTATAGTATTAAACAAGCTTCTGTGCCAACCCTTTCTTATACATCAGGCTTTGCAAGTTTTCACCTTTCCAACAAGGTGCAGAGAAAAAGTTGGACAGCCTGCCAAATTTGAAACAAATCAGGCCTGATGAAAATAATTGTTCAGATGTGATGAGAGGGAGAGAGGGTTGGGTGAGGGCTAGAGCCCTGGGGCAAATTGGGGTGTGTGGGGAAATATAGATGAGGCACTGGAAAGTATGAAAAAAAAAATAATGCATTTCATTTTCATATACAATCCAGTGCCAATAGGCAGAGTCAGGTGACATAACTGACATGGGGCCCAATGTGGAACTTGATGCATGTCTTCACAAAGTGCTTAAACTAGGAAAACACAAAATTGGAAAATTTAAAGCTGTGTACCTCACCGTAATCTTACTACCCCTGAAGCTGGTTGTTGTGTTCATTTTCAACTTTTAAACACCTAGTTGTAGTCTGCAATTTCCATTCTATATAGTATAGCAGTGCCACTGTCATGTTATAAATTGTCTAGCAGAAAAGTTCATTCTTGGATACGTAGGATTGGTTACTGCTGCCTACAATGTGAAACATCTTCAGGTACTTGCCATCTGAAAATGTAAATGACACATTTTAAGGATTCTGTCATCTTCTGCTATTTCAGACAAGAGCAAGGTAGAAAACATCCTTACCATTACTACAACCTTCACAGCCAGGATGAGTGTGAGTACTACCGTTTCATGGAGAGGTCGTTCAACGGAGGTCACCGTTTCATGGCGGAGAAGGCTATTTTTGCATCGTGGGCAAAACTTTCCCCGAAAATCTATTTCCATCAGCCAGAATGGGATTGATGGTACTAAGGAAATAAGTTTCATTCAGATGGTGATGTGAAAGCCAAAGGTCACAAGGAAAACAGCCAAGAAAGTGAACACATGTGTGTAGCTATATAACCTGTGTGTAGATGAATAACATGTGTGTAGATGAATTCCAAATAGACTTCTCTCAATGGGATATTTATATGCTATAATGATACTGTGGTAGCCTACTACATAAACCATCTGAGGCATTTGGGCCTAGGGTTAACAAGTAGAAACATTTTCTTTCTTACAGAAGTTACAGACTGGTCCTGTGTTTATGGTGTTAGAATGTCTTTCAATATTTAAGTAGTTGCTTTGGTACTAATATGTTCTGAAAAATGACATCATGTGGAAATAACCTTTGCATGTATAAAGCAATTGAAGTTGACCCTGCCTTTATTAACCCAGTCAGGGGTTACCAGGATTTTAAAATGAAGAGCTTGTGGTCTTTAAAGCCGACTCCCATTAAAATATATATTTAAGGTGTGAAATGGTTGATTCTGTGGCATATTTAGGCTATAAATTAGGTCCATATATTGTTCACCTTTCAAAAGAAAACCAAAAAATCAACTCCCAGCCACAGCAGATAAAACCTAGGCCAGTAAACGTAATTTCGCTTCATGCATTTAGTGTCACAAAAAGTATTCAAAACTGGAAATATTGTATTTCAAGGCAAATAGCAACAAGCCAGCCTTGTAGATGAAATTTAAGCTAAAGTCATTTGCCTCTTTTAGGTCAGGTGTAAAAATGCTTTGGGCTAAGACAAATTCTTGTAGCATGAGTAGGAATCAGTGTGCAAGTTATTTGAGCCCACCTGGGTGGGGAAGGGCACAAATGGGTATATGACATCATTAATGAAATGAAACCAGTTGTTAACAGTACTGAAAGTTATAACACTGTGTCAGGGCTGCCACCACATATACTTTAACCCACAACAAAATCAATGGTGGGCCCTTCCCACCCCCCCAACTCTTCCAGAATCCCCCCCCCAAAAATCCTAGTGTACAATACATAATATACAACATGTATGTGCAGTGCAACCTAAACAGTTGAAAAATCCTTCAATATTGCTTGTAGCACCATTTTGCCTCACAGTACCCTCCACTTTACCAAAATTGGACAACTTGCATACCTGCATTGTCTTATAATATAATATGCAGATATGTAAGAAAACAGGTCACAGTAATTCTAACTCATTGCTACTCATCAAACCTTTTGATCATTTTACTTTATTTTTAGCCGGCTGATCACTTTGACTCCTGTGCTGTTTTTTGTTTTATTACTTTACCTTAAGAGAAATTTTCATTTAGTTAGTTGTTTTTCGTTAAAAAAGTTTCAGATGCTCTTGGCTTAGTGTCGACAATTTTATACACATATTGTTGATTTATTTCTGGACAATGCTAAGATCAAATCATTTTTATTGATTTTGTTGTAATTCTTCCTAATAATCATATAATTTTGAGTCTTTTGACATTAAAATGAAAAAACTTATGAGACAAATACATCAGGTCCTTTGTACTCTTCTCCATGGCATCGGTAATGTTCATTTTTCGGCAGTGGGATGCCAATACCTTACCTAACTGAACATGAGATCACAATACCTTGTTGCCAGTATGCAAGTTAAAACCAAAAACATTCTTCAAAATGCCACTTTGCTTGTAACTTCATGATTTGTGAAAAGTCATGTAAAACATCTATATTAAAACAGAGCAAAATCTTAATGATGTTCCTATGTGGTGCTATTCACTTACTTGCCTTGTAGTTGACTGTATTGCCCATTCAAACAATTCAAATATGTCCACTGTGCAACAAGAAAATTAAAACTGCCATGTTGATTGTTTTATTTTTATTTTTTTGACTTATCCATGATTTTATTATGATTTTTTTGACTAAATTAACTTATTAATGCAATAATCATTGCCACTGCCATCAATTTTTACACGTATACATTGTATTGCTTACAATTTTCTCTTGTATAACTTTCGCATTGTTTCCGAAACTTAAAAACTTAATTTTTTACTGTTGTACATACCAGTCTTTTTGACTAGGGAAAATGTTTGTTTGGTGAACTAAGTGACCATAATTGAATTTTTAGATATTTTTAAGGGTTATACCAATGAAAGTAAAACATTTAAATTTATAATAGAAAGAGTATAGTGCAAAGTGTGCCAGTCTGTATCATCTGCCAGTTTTATGAAGTATTATTTCATCTCCTTTTTTAATGAGGTCTTAGCCAAAGTTGGAGGAAATTGGTTTTTCTAACAATTTCCCTTGACACATCCATTATCGTATTCAAAGTTTCAGGTTAGAATAATTAACACAGTTTACACTGTATACTTATTAAAATTCCATCAATTGCCATCTAATTCATATTAAATCAAATTAATGTGTTAATGGAATTAAACTGTACATTTCAAATTTAAATATATATTATTATATATATTTTTTTCAAATAATTTGCAAAATCATTGATACTTCAGAATCATTTTTAAATGTGAAGCAATATAAATACAAGTTTAAAAAAATAATCATTTGTTTGTTTTCTCCTGACTATTGAGTTGTCTACCTTTTGTCCTCCAAAGACAAAAACTACTTTGTTTAAGTTCATCTTCCTGATGTTTCTCAAAAGAAGTACTCAGTATTAATCAAACAGAGAATGTAAATTCACACACAAGAAATGCATTTCAGAAAGTAAAAATAAATAAAAATAAACAGAGAGATGAAACATAACAAATAGATGTGAATATTACTTTCCTGCAGTGAACAGTGAAGTGAACAGTGAAGAGGAAATTGCATCAAAGGGTTATTTCTCAGACTGATATGTATGGCATGACGATGAAGGTATTAGTAAATATTAGATTGTTCACCAACTTCACCTGATCTTCCTTAATTTACAAAATGGAAATTGTTAAAAGATGAATATTGTGAAAGAACAGAAAGATCAACAGTCACTAAAGTAGACTTAATTTTATTTTGAAATATTCCAATTTGCTTCAAGAAGTTCGATTATACAAAATGAAGAAGAAAAAGAACGATGCTCTCCTACTGTACTCCCATCCAAGCCCCCCCCCCACACCCTACCTACCTACCCTTGAACACAGGTATGATAAGTGATTGACAGCACACAATCATAAAGCCATCAAAGGAAAACCTAACAAATTGACATCTCTTACCAATGTTTCTAAATACAACACTTGCACATTGTACATACACAATTCCCTAACCATGTATAACCATAGACCCTGAAGGCATTTCAATCTCAGTAAGAACTACCCAAATGACCTTATTTATCAAAGTTAGGCATAATTTAAAGGGTTTATCCAATGATAAAAACTTTCCTTTTTCAGGAACTAAAGGTTGCATTTCCCTTTGCATATCCTTTACAAACCAGACGATTTCCTAGTAAAGACGTAGATAATTGGATGCCAAAGTTGATACAGACAACAAATATTCCTGAGATGGTCACAGAATCGAACTTACGCTGATTTTATCACAATATACAAGTACAGCTTCATATTTTCCTACTCAATTTTTGTCTTTTCAGACTGGTATGAATTTTAAATATTGACCTCAATTTACTGACATTCCTCAGGTTTGGTGGGAAGCAAACTTGGGCTGTAATCTGAAACAGCTTTGTTTAACAATTTTAAGCCGATTTCTTTCTTTGGTGACACGATCCATACATCCTCTCTTCTCGTTCCAGTCGAGGCACAACCTAGACGTTGATATGTAATGCTTCCCTAAGGCGCTGACTACCATCCACCAGGAGTTACCAGAAGTCCAAACATGGCAACATCTTCACTGGGGATGAATTGACTCCCTCATCAGATTTCACCTATATCGCTCTAAACATCGTCACCTCCTTGAAACCAGCACGACCGCAGCGATAGCCAAGAGGATAGTATTGGCAATGATAAACTGATTGGAAAACTGGACTCTCTTTTTCTTATCCTGTAAGGTAAAAAAAAAAAAATTAAAATCAAATCGATCATGTCCAAGAGTTGACAAATGGAGCTACAATAGATGCTCCCTACCAGGAAAATATAGCTTCATAATTTCATAATAATGTACATGAATAAGTCATGTAAAGTTAGCAACAGATCAATTTAAATTTAATATTATAAATGCACATGGTTAATAGGTCATGGAAATAGCTCAATTGATACCAACATGTAATAAGCCTCTCGACTACTGAAGTCACATGACCATGGGTAGTCTACCTTGAAATGTGGCAAGATTCAACATTCAAGCTCCAAACCAATGAAGACTTCAAATGCAGATCATACATATGGGATTCTGGTCACCTACAAAAGCCAACTTTTGAAAATGTCACTTTCAAATCACTTGAGATGTGTAACATTACTAGACTTAAAAACATTTAGAAAACTGAGGAGACCAAAACATTGTTACCCATGTTATGTGCAATGTCGCTTGGTCCTCATTAAGGAAAGTGCTAGGTCGCTTGAAAGGTAGGATCTTCCAATGAGTAAATCAGTCCCCTCCCCCCCCCCCCACGACCCTCTCTCCCCCTTAGAAGTTAAAGGAGGAATTTTACTATAACTGAAACTTGTCTTACCTCACGGTTTTCTGTAGTTTTTGACGGAAACTGATCCACATAACGATACTTCTCTCCAGAGACTTTTGTCTCCAATTTAGATCTTGTGTGATTTACTTCCGATAAAGGTAAGCGACTGGTGGATACTTCAACGTTACGCACGCTTCCAAAAAAATCGGTCACCAAGACTTTGCTGATGTCCCTCTGAAACAGGTCGGTTCTGTAACCTGTATGTGAATGGCATTGGTTGAATGGACAGACCTTAAACTGAAAATGAAACAAGCAACATCAATTATGTGAAATTTAATGGGGGTCAAAAAAGAAAATCCATGACGTCTTTCAAAACCTGGAAACAGTTTTCTGTGCCTCAAAAGTCAATTTGTATTGTCAATGCAAACCATTAGTTTTTCACATCATAACATCTTTCTCTACTCACAATTTCAACCCAATATTGACATTTTAACACAATTACAGAACAAACAGGCAACCCTAACCTAAATTCAATACTTACAAAATCGTCCATCGTTTTTTGACTCGTGGTCGTAATTTTCTCCAGGAATTCGAGTGCGTAGTACGTGTATCTGTCGATAATGTAGACTCCGATGGCTGAATCCACATGATGCTGTATGAAAAAATTTAAATATTTTACATGTTGAACAATCTGAACTAAATTTAGATTTATGCATTTATAAGATTTATAAGTATTAAATTACAAATATCAGTACGGATCGATCGCACCATACTGATGGTCATTGGATCGTTCGAAGCACAACTCGGGTCGCCATACGTCCCGATTAATCGAGACTGTCTCGCTTTTGCAACAGGCAAAGTCTCCCCAACAACTGGCAAAGCTCTTTCTGACATTCAAAATTATCACTGTCACTCATTAGCTCATCTATCGCTGACAGTGAATGGTCAAATGAGCACTGGTCAACATTGTATATATATCAGCCATCTGCCCGCAATGAATCACAGAGAGTACTAATTACAGAGAGTACTACTCATTCAGATGCTTTCATGTTGGTTCCTACACCCCCCCTCCCCCCCCCAAGAAAAAAGTGCAAAATTTCTTGTTGAGAAAAGTTAAATTTAAAAACTTACTCCCCAAAAAAGTGTGGAAAAGAGCAAAGAAATATATGGCTAGAACGGGAGTTTTCGAGACAAGTTACCTCTAGATTACAACTTACAGGCCCTGCAAGTAAGCACCCTTTTCTTTGCTCTTTATTCCATCGTCTACAATTTCCCAGTCAGTTTTATCATTTATTCTAAATCAAAACTACCAGAATACAACTCCAATGTTCGACACTTTAACAGGATCGTGAATCACAGATAAAGAGATACTCACAGATAAAGAATCTTCCCCTACTTGGCTGCTTCCAACTCCCAAGACGTTGGGAGAATAAAACTGTTGAAACATTGAGACAGCTTGGCAGGTATCCACAATATACAGCACCTCATGATATCTAAAGATAGGACAGAAAAACAAAAGTAAGGAATGCAGGCCTGTGAAATGACATTTCATAAAAGATGCCACAAATGCATCTCGTAACCGTTACGAGTATCAAATTATGAAGAATGTGGACGTAAGACTTATTTGTATAATATAACAATTGGGGCTGACGATGTTTCATTTTCATGAACTGTTCAAGATTATTTTCAACTAATTTTCCCGTTCAGGGTAGGGACAAAATCTCCACACATGGATGCAGTCAGTTTTGTCAGAATCCAGTGGAAATGCGAAAATTTTAATTGCTTATACCTCCTCTTCTGCCACATCTGACCGAAGGCATCTGCTAACTCAATGCTGGATATCTCTTCGGAGTCTTGGAATTTTAGGAATCCGTCCCCACCGTGACCGGTCATGTAGACCAACACATTGCTGCGGTCATCGGTCATCAGTCTCTTGGAACGGGGCGTGCTTGGTGGAAGGCGGCCGGTCAGAACACGGATGAAATTTTCAACTGTCACCTGCGGGCAAAAACCAGACTTGTGTCAAAGAAAGTATTGCCTACTAATCTCACAAAAGGACTCCACTCTACTTCTCAGTTGAACCAACTCACTCGATGGAAAAGCAGTTTCAGTCAATGTCAATTGGAATAAAGGCTATAGGCCTATATACATCTGTATGAAAGGGTCATAGGCCTACAGTATGATTTATGGTTTGTCATACGAAATAACAGACTTCCTGATCTGAAGTCATTTGTCTGTTTTAAACGCTACTAGCCCAAAGTCTGTCTCGTATCTGCGTGGCAGTAGTTATCTTTACATTCATTAAAGTGTTTTGGAATATTTCTTACTTCGTATCCTCTGTAGTCTACTTCCACATTATCCCCGTACACGTTGATGTGCTGGTATGCGTTGTTGAACACTGACGCTGAGTGGGAAATGTAAATAAATACTGCACTTTAAAAACAACGGTGGACGCTCTTTATGAATTCGAAAAAAGAGGCAAAACCAATGAAGGAGGAAATGCCTGTATGGTTTACCACCGACATACCGCTGGGTATGGGCTCACAGCCTTTCACAGGCCAACTTTTTTTGACAGTCTAATCCAAATTTTATAAACCAGCATTTTTCCAGGCGCTCCAAAATATATATTTTTGTAAAACAAATTAACACAACAGATGTTAAGAACAGATCTTATAATGTCTTTACCAGTGCACCTACAAAGTTATTACAGGAAAACAGCATATTTGCAGTCTGCACTTAAGGCATACCTAGAGATGATGGAATATTAACACTACATTTTATTGCATTTGCTATTTTACTCCTCGACTATCTCTTGCGTATTTGAAGGATGTGCATGATCTCTTGAATATTATCCTAGAAGTACCATGAGGTTCTACCTGGTCTTGGATTCCTAGGATTACAGGCCATATCATCTGCTAGCATCAATATAATTTGGCTGTCAGGAATACCCAGTCGCTTAACACTATGGTACATCGACAGGACGTTGGCAACATGACGATAGTTAAACCAAAACCGGGATGTGCAAACCTGATGAAAAGTAAACAACACAAAGACAATTGCCCTAAAATAGCATTGTCAAGAATTAATTTGTTGTTGCTTTTTTTAGGAGGAAGAAGAGTATTGTAAACAGCAATATTGCTAACAAAAGAAATGAGATTGTATATTATTGTCACACATATAGTGAAAAAGTACCAGTGGGATTGTATTGAAACAACATGCAACTTGTGTGTAAATACATGTTTTCTCAGAGTGTGCAATAACATTTATTTTGTGTCATAGCTTGGGGATGGTGGGGACTAACATTACAAAGAACTCTGTAAATTAGGCTAGACTTCAGAAAGGAAATTTACCAATACAGCCCAGTTGTTGGTGTGTCCTCTTTTGAAAAATGTCTCAGCAGTTTCCTATAATGGAAAAAAAAATGAAATTAGTAGATCTTATTAGGAGGCTAAGAATGCTGAGGTAGGCCTACGGTTGAAAATTTGTTAAATTACTGTCAAAGTCAAAAATTTGATATACTTTGTTGGGATAGGGGAGGGGTGGGAGCTGGGGGCTTGTGGCGCTAGGCCTAGTAATTCAAGCAAACGTAGTTGTCGCCTGGGAGTAAGGGTAAAGTGAGACTCAGCATATGCCTGACATGTATTTGCTAGACCTAAGCTAGGCCTAACAAGGCTTGAAGCAATACATAACGCTAGGCTATGCCTTACTTACTGATAGGTTCCGTAAGTTACGTACAATTGTTATCATTTGGGAAGTGAAACCTCATTGTCGAAACGGCAAAAAAATATATTCTTTCAAACGACTTTATATTTTTACCTCGTGTAAGGAACATAACGACAAGTGGCTGATCAAAACGACAATCACAATCAGCGATAGTATTCGCGTCCAACTTGCACAGGGCGCTGCCATTTTGGAAATCAGATATGAATATTCATTTTTGCTAGCCATAAATCCCGCCTCTCTGATTATTTTATGTGAGCGTTGATTGGGTAAAGGCTTCAAAACACACCCCTTTTATCTAAATTATCCTAATTAGTGACAACAAATTGTCACCTTCCCTTGGTAACCATCACGTTACGCGACATAAAATGTCTTGAACAGGTTCATTTGAAGATTTTAGAGATCAATTTTAATTCGAAATTACGAAATGACTTCAAAAGATGATACTAAGACGTATCTCTCCAAGAGAGAAATCCCACAGCTTTTTGAGGTAAGAATTTACAATTATTATGCCGGTTCAGAGTGTTGGGCCTGGGGTTTCACGTCGTGTCACTTTTCCTATAGCCTAGGCCAAACTCAGTGAATGTGTATCATCATGTGTGTATATAGCTATAAGTTACTGTTGTTTGTTACTGATAGTGATACAGTATTTCTATGCAATACAACAATGGATAAACTAAGAATTACTACAATGCTTTGATTTCCAACAAAGTGTGATGCACTGTTGATCCAATTTTACTGCTCTCTTATGCGGTGCAGTCTTATATTGTGTCAAAGTCCTAATAAGTAACAGGGTGGCCACTGATATGAAATCAAAATGGAGGAAACATGTCCGAAGAGATGAAATGACAATTTAGTGACTTACTCATGGGCTGGCAAGGCTTAATCATGAACCATGTTTTTCATTCAAAGCTTGTGTGAAACTGCAGCTTGCATATTTGAAAACTTTAATACATTCACCGTACACAATAAAAATGAACTATTAATAGGCCTACAGAACCTGGAAAAGAAATGCGTATGTACATTTATCAAAAGTTGAAAACAGTACAATATGTACACAGACAAGTAGAGAAATTTGTAAAATGTGCAGCCGTAGGGTTCCGTAAGTATCAAACAGTGATTGCTAGGTTTGGCTTCAAATCATATCTTTAACTTGAAATGCCAGACATGTACTGTATGCATCTGGCGAGAGGTATAGTGCCAGATGCTTCACAAAATGTAAACACTAAACTATATTCCCATATAGTAAACATGTAAACACTAAACTATATTCCCCTCTCTTCTAAACAAACTCAGGAAAGAGATAAACCTATCTTTTTCTATCCATATAAGAATGTTAGATGCAGCCATCTTTCAAGGAATATTCAATGTGCCATTGTCATACAGTTAACAATAGAAGTATACAAGTCTAGGCAAATATAGAGCAAAAAGCTGTGAAAGGTTAATCAAGTATGACATAAGTACACATGCAAGTGACATGCAAGTGAAGTACACATGCAAGTAAAAACCCCAAATAATATTCTTTAATTGCCATCAAAAAGCTAGGTCTGAGAGGTCACAGCATAGATGCATAAACAAAGAAGAAGACAATTTTGCAGGATAGCTATTTTAGCAGACTGCATGATCTTCATTCAGAGTGCAATTAAGCTTTATGGCATATACAGAGATTTTGTTAATAATTTAAAAGAAAATTAAAAGAAAAAATATGTAAAAGAAATGACTGACATCTCTCACCCACCTTCCCTTCCCCCTCCACTCTCCTCACACTCTCCAGTTAGTGTATTATGTAAAACAATAACGATGTACCTTAAATGATAAAGTTATGTATGTACAAAAGTTTCATTCTTGCCTTTATTTTATTTTGTGTTCAATTTGTAGAGCTTGATGACAGGTTTGATGTACCACAAACCAGAGGATCATGTCAGCTATCTCAAGCAATGTCTGCAAGAGCTAGACGGGGCAGACGCAAACAACATCCAATGGCATATGTTTGTAGATGGTGGAAAACAATCTGCCCCGTTGCCACCCATCAATAAATCAAATTCTGAGAAGAGGCAGCTTCCACCAAAAGGTATTTGTAATTAAAAAATATAGAAATTGTCTGGCTCCATCAATGACGAGATTTCAGGAAAAGTTGATATGTGAGCGTTCAGCAAGCTGTAGCAGAATGTATTCAAAAGTAGAATTTTTTTAAAGTTTTTTTCCCTGTCTCTCTTAAACACTGGTGTTCCATTGTCATACGACTCATCATAAACTAAATTTTGTTGATAAACCTTAGAAAAAAGAAATACACAGAACAAAAGAATTGAATAATTCAGTTTTCATTTCCATTTTAAACATGGATTTTTCAAGACAACATGTTGTATGAATAATGGTTACAGCATCTTTCTAAAATATCTTATGCAGATTTCCATGTAAGTATTACAAGGATAATCCAGAGGAAAAATTTATTTTTGACTTATGGAAGAAGAACATATACCAAGCATCCTAGTGAAATTTGCATTTAGTTCCTTTTTATTTATTTTTGTTGTTTGTTGAGATAACAACATTTGAAGCAACCAGGCCTGTGTGATGTCAGAGATGCACAATGACAAATTTGCTTTCAATTTTTTCTTTAAAATGTACATCCAATTTTCTTCCTCAAAATTGGGATGTATTAACAACATATATGGATAAACATCACTCATTGAGATATTGATAACTTCAAAAAATAAAGTTGTAACTCCATCCAATCCAATGTCACAACAATATTAAAATTGAAAAGAAATTGAAACATTTTTTTGCCCTGTCAAACAATTTTTACTCACAGAGACATTTAATATTTGACTTTAAAAGAGTGTTTGAAGAGGTACATAGATGACAATATTAAAATAGAAAAGAGAGAAAAATTAAAATAGATTTTTCCCCCTGTGAAACATTTTTACTCAGAGACATTTAATAATTGACTTTTTTATTGAATTTTTTATCATGCTAAAATGTGAAAAATTAAATCATCTGACAATAGCGATGAGCGATGTCCTCATTGTTAGATGTGTGCGTTTCTTTCTCCTGAAGTAGTCACATTTTTCCCCCTTGTCATCAGATCATTCGGTCTTAGAGATGAAGAAGACTAGTCCTCTGCCTCCTATTACTCCTGCTCTTACCAATGGAGATGTTAAGAAGAACCTGAAATATGTGTTCATCCTAGGTGAGTCATCAACTAGAAATATATGGATTTTATTTGATTCATTCAGCCTAATTTGAATTCAGGATTTTCTATAAGTGCCACTTGGTTAATTATCCCCCCACTCCGCCCCCAACCACTCCTTTTAAAAAAAGAGTGGACATTTGCAACTTATCTTTTATGAACCTCCCACACATTTCCAAACCAATCAATATTCTTTGATGTCTGTTCTGGTTTTGACGCATTATTTCACATCCAAATGTGATCCGATACATGCATCACACAGAGACAAAATTCACCCTTCCAGAATAAGCCAAGCGTAATATTCCGATGTCAAATTTTCTTTATCGGAAGGTGGTCCAGGAAGCGGAAAGGACGTACAGAGCAAACGTCTCGCTGAACGGTATGAGGGGTTTGCCCTAATTTCAGTCGGCGAGAATCTTCGCCGTCAGGCTGAACAACTGGAGGGCTCCGACGAAAATTGGAAAGTTTTATCCGAGTTGATCAAAGTGGGTAAACTTGTGTCAGAGGTGAGTTAAAAATCACAGCCAAAAAATTTACAATAAATTAATAACAATGTTAAATGGTATCATGATTGCCATGTCCAATCTCACTGTAGTATTTCATAAAGTGGCTAGAATGATTGCACCCACATGGAGATATAGAAGGCTTACATTTATAGGTCGTATTTTAGTCTAATACAACTCGGTTTTATATCATCTGACTTTATATCATCTGACTCTGAACATGACTCAGGAGTCTATGGTATTCAAGCTTGGTGTTGCAACCATTTTTACGTTATGGTGCCCAAATATTTTGATGGGTTGCCAAGAAGAGAAAAATTGTGGAATTTGTGTATTTTCCTCCCCTAAGATGAGTTGTCCAACTTTAAAAAAAAAAGAAGTATGATGACCTTGTAAATTTTCATATTACCCTGATATTATCATTGTTCGCTGTTCACTCCCTATTATAGGAAACTGCATTTACAGCCGTCAAGACAGATGTTGACAAGACTTTAGAGGCCAATCCAGAAAACTTGATCGGTTTCTTAATAGAGGGCTTTCCAAGGACAACAGAGCAATATCAAATGTTTGAAAAAGAGGTCAGAAACTTTGCTTTTTGTTTTTTAAATCTTCATTTGAATTTTGATAAATAATAAAACTGTCATTAATTTATGATGATAATCTTACTCCCTGGCCCTCACCGTCCCCCACCCCTACCCTATCAAGAACACAAAGAGATTGACCTATTGTTTTATTCAATGAAGAGCATTCTGCACCAGCCAAAATGTCTAAATAAAATGGTCTTTATAGTGCATGCGCTTTTGCAAATAATATTTCCATGTAATCTAGATGTGTGTTACAATTGTTTTTACCTCTAAAGAACTGTACCCATTTACTATAATTTTTATGTATGTATGTATGTGTGTATGTATGTATGTATTTTTAAATCCTCCTGCAAGCAGGAACTCGCGAAGAAGCCTCATTGGCTTATCAAAGCCGCAAGCTGACTGAAGTCAGTCTCTTACATTCATATTTAACGTCCACGATTATGAATTTTCAATTGTCAACAACTCTTTAACTGGACGACATACATTAATCTTGGTGTGACTTATAATTGCATTTACCTTTTTTTTCAACCTAGTTTGGAAAGCCGGACATGATCCTGTCATTGGAGAGTGAAGACTATCGTTTGAAGTTCAGGTTGGACAAGAGAAAGGAATCTAACCTGAGGGTGGACGACACAGAAGAAGCCGTCGAAAATAGAATCAGTAGTTTTCAGACGAGCACCATGTCAGTCATTGACCAGTTTCAAGGTCACTCCAATGTATTACATAGAGTGAGTTGTTATTCTTTTCTATGTTTTTGTTGTTGTTGTTATTGGTGTCTACATTTAGTTATCTTCGTATTACTACTGTTGTTTTTTAGTCTTACTACTTTGTGAAGTATAGTTTAGTGAATTACAAATGTTAGAAAACCAACGACCCATCCATGTGATGATCTTGAATCATCACCCACCCGCTCATTCTCTTTTTAAGGAGTGTTGAGAGAATTTGCAACGGCAGGGGAATAATCGTCTCACCCTTTCCTGGTCAGACGAGAGTGTACCCCAACATCTGATCACTTTCACATAAACTTTGAGATGGGATGGCACCCCATCCATCATCCCTGCAATGCAGCACATGGTGAAATGAAGTTGTTTCAAAAACCAATTTCCCAGATCGCAAACCAGAAATCCCACTTCCACCGAAGACTCTGCTCAAGAAAACAGCACGACGACTTTTTAACCGATCAAAAGAATCTGGTTCCCAGTGAGGGTTTAGAACCGGGAACCTGGGGGGTTATGACCAGCACACCTTGCCTTAACCTTAAATGTTTAGCTTGTTTACATTACATAATTATGTTTTTCTCCATTTCTCTCAAATACTAAAGAGCCCGATGTTAATCTCTTTTGGTACATTTTTTTCCATCTTAGGTGAATGTTGACAGAGATGTAGAAGAGGTATTCTACGACATGGCCAATATAATAGATGGAGCATTCTTCGAAAGACGTGAGAACAACACTGCTAACAATGGTGAGTCTAACTGAACGATGCTCCGATTGCCAACGGCTGTACTCTGGGGATCTTGAACAATGATAGTAGATTAAATATGTTCCTATTCCCACAGGTTTTAAAGTGTTATTGTTCTGGGATTCTGATGGGTAGTAATAGAAAGGAAAACTGAGCATGTATGTGCTTGGATGATATAAACAATGAACAATGTTCTTTTCTACAAAAGAGAGAAAATCTTCTTACAGAAAGTACTTTTATGTAGACTTACTGAAAGTTTGTGTGTGAGTGTGTGTGTGTCTATAGACAGCCCAGTTTAAGGTCACTTCTAAATTAATGGAAAAATATCCTTGCTCTTGTAATAAAATAACGTTAATGAAAGGGAGAGCAGGTAACTCAAACCTCAGCATTTGTGAGGTAGATATAATTGGCATGGCTTGGGGAATCATGGAAAACTGAAAAAAATATCATTAATTTTGAATTTAAGAGAATTTCATCTTCATTAATAATGCAGTTACTAAATTATTTCTGGTCTGCAGGTGTTTTCTCTTTCACTCTATTTTTCTTGGGGACGGGGGGGGGGGGGGGGGGGGGAAACAGAAGAGGAGGGCATGTGCCCCACACAAACTTTGTATGATTCACATATCCCCTCCCTTCCCCTTCCACTATCCTCCCCTCCCTGCCAACAAATCAAGTACATAGACTTGGCCATATGTTTAGCTTTATACCATCGAAACAAGTTTCCAAGCAAAAAGTGAGAAAGTAAGGTGATAATAATTTGGTTTGCCCTTAATGACTACAATGCGTATAAGTTATATGCAAGCATTACAATTTCTCCTTCTAAATAATCTACTTTCTTTTTTTGTTGTCATTTTGGATTCCTACTTGGATGATTTACAAAGCTCTCAATGCAATGGATCCTTTACCACCAATCCCTAAACAGAAGACCAACACTGAGGAAGAACAAGCGAGTCAGGGAGCAGAATCAGAGGCAGGAATGAAGGATGAAATAAAACAGGATGAAACAGATGAGGTTTGTTATAAACTGATAAATGATGTAATAGACAGGTAGGGAGGTGATGGCCGAATTCAGGGATTGATAGACGCTATGATCCCATTCAAGAAAGTGCAAATATTTGGGTCTTGGTGCCTTGCAGCTTTCTGCCTCATTTCAGCAGAAAGCCGGCTACACAAATAATAAAATATGGTTGATTTTGTCATGTCTAAAATTTGGTGGTGGGATGGGGGAGAGGTGGGGTGGGGGTGGGGGTGGGGGGATGTAATATTCCTCATTCTGCATATTGAATTGTATCTGGTGCAAAAGGGTTCTGATGTAAAAGAGACTTAAGTGTTGTTATTCTCTTAAAGAACTTTGTTGAGTTTAGATTTTCAAATTTTAAGTAGTTCCCACAAAACAGGAAAGGAGAGAGACAGTGATTGATTTAATAAAGTAAGGTTTGTTTTTCTTTCCCCTTTTATGTGAAAAGTTGAGCTTTGTTTGTGTTTATTATTGTGTTTTCATTTACAGGTAGTAACACAGACTGAAGAAGCTGTTACATCACTTGAATCAGGTAAACCAATAAACAGTGAGATTAACATTTGTAAAAGAAAGCCAAAAAAAAACAATAAAACGGTGTTGTTAAAAAGAAAGACAGAATATTGTGCAAGTTTACCGTAATGGGAATTGTTGTAAAGTAGAATTATGTTAGGGATGGCAGAGGGGGGGGGTGTTGTGGGGGGTGGAGAAAATGTAAGGGAGAATGGAGTTACGCCTATTCTTTATGTAATGATGGTTAATTATGAAACTAATTACGAACAGCAGTGGAAATGAAACAATTAGAAGGTAGTTAGTTGATGGCACATAGAGGATGGGTGGTGGTGGGGGGGGGGGGGACAACCAACATGTGCATGCACCTTGCCTGCTATGTGATGGTAGTTATGGTAATATGGTACCTTATCTCATTACCCATGCCATCACCACCTAGCACCTAGTAAAGTGTGTTCAGTGGTTCCAGAATGGCATCTGTAGAGTCAATTAAAGGCAATATTTCAGTAGCAAAAAATGTAACAATTATCTTCAGGAGAAAACAATATTCCACACTCTTAATTGAAAACCCCTACCTCAATATATTATAATCTTTCTGTTCATTTAGCCTTGAAATGTGATACATTTAGAATGTTTCCATAGAAACCAATTATCCTCTGTAAATTTGAATTTGAAAATAAAAAATGCAACTTGCCTTGTAGAAAATTTATTCTCCTCTGCTGATAAATGATTTACACCTATAAATAAACAAGAACAAAGAAAAATATTTACAGCTCAGTTTCCATGGAGAAATTATTCATTTTGTCATTGTTGCCAGATACATTCACAAAATTTCACAAAAAAAAACAAAACAAATCATTTCTTTGTCAAAAATAAATACTGGGAGGATATATGGTTTGAACCTGAAGGTGCAGAAACAGTTTCTAGCAAATTTGGACATGCAAAACAACTTTGGCCTCAGGAATATGCCCTTAACGATATATCGCTTAATTAATACAGAGAAAACAAAGGACGAGGAGTCACAGCAAGTGAGTCAGGGAGGTGAAGAGGAGGGAGCAAAAGCTGAGGATCCATCTGGTCTAGAAGAAGAAACATCTGGAGAGGAAAAAGATGCACCAGAGGTAATTTGATTTAACTTAGAGACTGAAGTATATTTCCACCAAATATTTTCACCAAACCGTACGGAGTATTACTCCAAATAAGGACGTAAATTGATCAGATGAACCCTTCTTAATGTTTCTTTACAAAATGAAGGTAAAGTAATAAATGAAACCGATTTGATCATCAGTATTTCGTCATCCAGACACCATATTTTTTTCTTTTTTAACAGTCTGACTGATATGTAGAAGGAAAAAAAAACATTGAAAATTCCTTTTTACTTTAATTCCTTTTTAGTTTACTTTACTATTTTTTTTTATTTATAAAACTTGTCTAGCCAAGCAAAGATCACCTCAATTGTAATGGGATTTCGCTTGTTAAGAAGCTTTGAAACATAACCATTAAAATGAATTTAAGAAAAAAGCTTTAAAAAAAATGTTGTTCATAAAATAAAGGCAATTTTCCATTGTGTGTATCTTCATTTCTTTGGGACTTATTTTACCTACAGCCGTCTACCTTTACTTGCTTTGTTTCGGTGTTGTTCACCTCAGACAAGGTTATTCACACCATAGCTTTTTTTCCCTTTTCTTTTCCTTTTCTGTTAAAAACACCTTCTGTAAGGGTTCAGTCTGAACAATGCTGAGTTTCTTATTGTGAGTTGTGACATTCAAGATGTCTCCAATCGATATTCCTTCTGTTATTGAATTCATGCAAAAATGCAAGATAGATTATTACGACGACGACGAAGCGAGATCATTTTTTTCGCGCTCTGATACAATGGTTTAAGCTATGTCTTTCATTTACTTTATGAAAGAAAAAAAAAAGGAAATGAACTGCTTGGTGGATTCTGATTCTTGTTTTTGTCAAAAGATGATTTGGCCAACCCTGGATACATGGAAATATTTAGAAAGACAACAACGAAAAATGTGCTCTTTCATTGTCCTTTTGCTTTCCTAGTTCTTTCAAAACATTTTCTTCCCTCGGTTTTATCGTGACATTGTCTAGCTTCTTCTATCCTTTTGTTTGGGATGTCATAAAAAAATACATTAACAAAGAAAAGGATGTTCCATTTATTGGAAGGGATGGACAAAATGAAAAAAAATGTTATTCTACCACAAAGTTTCATGTTATACCTGTTTGGTAAATTATTTTAACATTTGGATGTTGTCATCTCTGATGTGACATTATGGATTACCTGGTTATGCATTGGAGGGTACGTATTTAATAATATATTTGGTTTGCTTTCTGTTTTAAATTAACGCCAATGATTATTATTATTGTTTTGCCAAATATTACACATTCATTTCCAGAAACAACACTTTGCTGTTACAAACTACTCGTTTGTATCCAAATGTCACTGGCCTTGCAAATCTCATGTTACCGACAGAAACAACATCCGTGCCTCTTCAAGTCAAGTTACTTTTGGTGCCCTCTTTATGATCCTGATATTTAAAACTTTGACTTATTCATCAGCCATCTGATAAAATGCTAAACCAAAAGTGTAGAAAAAAACCGATATATTTTGTTTTTTATTCTGTCATTTATCCTTTTGGTGCACTTTCAAATTTTCAACTTTTATCTTGGTGCCCTTTTGAGAGGTGAAATTTCTTTTTCTGGTGCCCTGCCATTTCAATATTTTGCTCTGCCCCTGCCATGTCTTAATTCAAGCCGTAATTGAAATACTAATTTTGTTTACATTTAATTCAAAGGCTCTGCTCTGTAGATGTTTGGCTTTAGTTGATCAAGTGGTCATGTTTGGTAAAAATTATGACACTAAGTTGGAGATGCACAAGTAATGCATGCATGCTTCCATTATTTGAATATCATTGTTATTTTTATTATTGTTATTTACAGGCAGAGGCGGCCAGACAAGCACTGGTTGAAGAAGCTGTTAAACTTCTTGAGCCTGGTAAGCGAACATATTTAAGCGTTTCAGACAAAAATCAAGAGTCCAAATGGGGCAGTTTAAGGTGTTAAAGTTGGATGAGGCCAAGCAGAGTTTTTGATGTAGGCTAAAAGTTAAAATTTCTCTCTGTACAATAACTTGCAGCACTTTATTGTATGTAGCTTGCACAGAGTTGTCAAGAAGTCAACTATTGGAGTCTTATTTTTAAATTTCTCCAAACTAAGAACTTATAAGGTAAATTGATAAACTGTCATGGTGCTTGGTATGCTACATTTCATGAGAATAATATATAAAAAAAAAAGCTGTAATCTCTTTGGAATTATTGTGAATCAAATCTTCAGTAAATGATTTTAAGCGTAAATGAATGTCTAGATATTTTTGAAAAGGTCAAAGGTCATCAAAAGGGGCACTTATAGATAACATAAATATAGTTCACATGAAAAAGAAATGAAATATTGAGTTGCCAAATTATAGAGAAGCATATCTCTTTTGATACTTTTACTAGCTTGAGTTTGAAATGCTTTTCATTATTCCAGGGCATATGGCAGTTACAAATATATATTTTATGTGAACTCATCAGATCGGGGAAATGTGTAGTCACACCTTTAAAACATGCTAGATATTACTCTTCATATGGTAGATATTGGTCACTTATAATCAAAAATTGAAGAGTCTCATCATTAGTACAACCCTTAGAGCATTTTCTCCAGCTCAGGTACATCTTCAATTGTTCAATTTTTCAATTGGCATGTTATTTTATCAAACTTCATATGTCCAATTGACATGTTATTTTATTAAACTTCAATTGTCCAATTTGTGACATGTTATTTTATCAAACTTCAATTGTCCAATTTTTATTTTATCAAACTTCAATTGTCCAATTTCTCAATTGACATGTTATTTTATCAAACTTCAATTGTCCAATATCTCAATGGACATGTTATTTTATCAAACTTCAATTGTCCAATTTTTCAATGGACGTGTTATTTTATCAAACTTCAATTGTCCAATTTCTCAATTGACATGTTATTTTATCAAACTTCAATTGTCCAATTTCTCAATTGACATGTTATTTTATCAAACTTCAATTGTCCAATTTCTCAATTGACATGTCATTTTATCAAACTTAATTTGTCCAATTTCTCAATTAACATGTTATTGTATCAAACTTCAATTGTCCAATTTCTCAATTGACAAGTTATTCTATCAAACTTCAATTGTCCAATTTCTCAATTGACAAGTTATTCTTTCAAACTTCAATTGTCCAATTTCTCAATTGACAAGTTATTCTATCAAACTTCAATTGTCCAATTTCTCAATTGACATGTTATTTTATCAAACTTCAATTGTCCAATTTCTCAATTGACATGTTATTTATCAAACTTCAATTGTCCAATTTCTCCATTGAAATGTTATTTTATCAAACTTTAATTGTCCAATTTCTCAATTGCCATGTTATTTTATCAAACATCAATTGTCCAATTTCTCAATTGACAAGTTATTCTATCAAACTTCAATTAACATGTTTGTTCAATCAAACTTCAATTGTCCAATTTCTCAATTGACAAGTTTGTTTCTTTTTTTCAAACTTATCAATAAATGGGTAGTTGGGCAACAATACAGAATGTCATGTGGCTATTTGGTCAGTTCCGTATTAGTTTTCGATTGGTTATAGAAGATAAATGATCAATTATATGAACGACATTAATCGGCAGCTGTAGGTCAATGCCAGTATATCAGTAAGCTTTTATTTCCTTGCTTTCTCTGTGTAATCACCTACAGTTGAAGACACCATTCTGAAGGAAGAAGCTCCGATTACCGGTGACAAGGGCTTTGTGCCGCAGGAAGGTAAGTAGTCTTCTAATGGATATGTTTACTAAAGCTGGGTTTGTGAGAAAATCCACCACAGCATGACTTTGGTAGATGTGCTTGGATATGATTGTGATCAGAAAA
This sequence comes from Apostichopus parvimensis, assembly GCA_000934455.1. Lineage (NCBI taxonomy): Eukaryota > Metazoa > Echinodermata > Holothuroidea > Aspidochirotida > Stichopodidae > Apostichopus > Apostichopus parvimensis. Next base: position 31,670 of record KN889969.1, read on the forward strand.
TTTCAAAGTGAAAACTTTTTAGATGGTTTGGAGGTCCTTCCCCCTTATTCACCCTACCCCCTCCCCTTATGTAGCACTCACTATTCATTACTGTTCAGATGTTTGAATATATTACCTGGAAGGTGTCAACATTGCACAGGCCAAATATCATTCTCATAGAAATTTTTAATCCATCAACCAAAATTTATATCAACATTTTGTGGAATTCGAATATACTAACACAAGCCTGAACTATTATTAAACAGCGTATAAATGTATTGCAAGTAATGGAACTAACACCTATGTAAGGAGGAAATTTGGTAATCTATACATGGTAACTATGGGTACCATACAATGTTTCAGAATATTTGTTCATTGTGTTTGCAGTTCATGAAGAGCCTATCGTAAAAGAAGAGACACAGGTCCTGGGCGATAAAGGTTTTATCAAAACACGTAAGTTGCAATAATTACTCCTTACATTCTTTTTTCAACCCTCTCCTCCTTGTCACAATTTTCCGCACCTCTCCATCCCTCTGAGAGAGCACTTCAGAGATGGAGGTGCTTTGACTAAATGAACCAGTCCTTCACTCCAACCCCTGTCCACATCCCACCAGATGGAGAACTATAAATGGTCTTGCCAACAGACTGCCTTATTCGATACAATACGCTACTCTTACTCCTTTAGTCAAACATTGTTCTGCGTTTGTGGAAACCCATTTTTTTCCCCCCATTCTTGTGTTGACTTTAGACTGTGATTGAAATAAGAAAACCAAGCATATTCATTGCCTTCAGGTTAGCACCTGTTGGTAATACCATCTGCTTTTAGTTTTATTTCTACATGTTTTGTTTTTACAGCTGAAGAACAGTTGAAAGAAGCCACTATCGTCTTTGTGGCAGGTGAGTTTGATTCATGGATTTCTGGATAAGGATTGATAAAGATTTATTGATCATGGACGGACCAAACAAGTAGATCGGTCAGTTAGATTATATCATTCTACTTAAAGGGACATCCATAGGTTATCTGATCAAATTGGGGCTCTCAAGCATTTCTACAGAGGGCCTTGTTATCAGTGACAATTCTGATGTGCATAATCAGTACGTTTTACAGACCTCTGAATCTAGAGTAACACAATCTTGTGAAAGTACTCGTGGCCTGGATGGTAGACTAGACTAGTTCAAACTTCCACATGTGCAGCTTTGCACAACGAGAAAATTGATTTAGAAAATACAAGTTGAGGTGCTTATAATCAAACATTGAAAAGTCTCATCATTAGTACAACCCTTAGAGCATTTTCTTCAGCTCAGGTACACCTTCAGTTGTCCAATTTCTGTATAATTATTGTATGGTTACTTAATTTTTACATATACCGTGAAAGAGAAAGCTTACAAATAAGTTAAATTTGGTTAAATCAGGCTCTGCCACAAAAAAAA